>JAUMHA010323354.1:2964-14410 GCA_032359765.1 Saxidomus gigantea | reverse complement strand
AATAGTTATTCTACAAAAAGTTTTAATATCTTATCACATTCAGTGTTCGAAAGGCAGATTTATGAAACTTTGAAGTAGAGGTTTCAAATTGTTCAGTTTAAATGAACCAAAATCGCTCAGCAAGAAATGTCGTGACGTGTAATTAACGAGACATGTTTATTCTGATATCAACAGTTCTCGTTCATTACAAATCACGGCATATCTTGCCACAACCACACATCAACCACACGATTAAAGGAAAACTTTTTCCAAAGAAAAGTGCTAATGACTTCGAAGCACATATTTAAGATGATGATCAAATTATATGTGACATGGCTACTTTGATAAGGGGGCATTGGTATACGGAAATATAACTGCAGCAATAATCCCTAAATCGACTATATTTGTCTCTTGTTGTTCGCAAATTACATCCATAAATGCTCTCTATTTCTGTTTTGGTACATTTAACAGGCATTTATCAATAAATGCTAAAGTCAACATTGATCTGATCATTTTGCCCTGTATGATATCCATACGTAGTAGGATGGTAAATAACAAATATTTGACACTATGACATGCATACTGTACATTCGACTGAAGATGAAAATTGAAAAGTTAATGTTACAAATCTATACTTATTTGACGTATAAATACTACTTCAGTCATACTTTTACCACTTCTGGTGACTTATGTTTTATGAAATATCACATTCTGATCAAAATGTAATTCGAATTAAAGTTTGTAATTTGACTGCTATTGCTTTGGTAGACATCATTTTGCCTGTTACTTATTTCAATGCAATACTTTATCTTAGAAATTGACATTTTACACGAAAAAAAGAAAAAAATGAAATAAGAACACTGATCTACATATATACCGTATGTAATTGGTACATTTCCCAGAAGGCATGGCTTCAATTGTACAAAGTTCATGCAAAATCTTTGTTTGTCGGGTGTAGTGTAGTAGATATACTAAACTCCGAACAGAAAAAAAAAAAATTCAAAACGTCCCAATGGGGTTTGTTACAGAGTTTACTGTGTACGTTTTATTCACTTATGTTTTGGAGAAAAGTTAGGTTTATGTATAAAAAGATCTTGAGAGAAATTATCCCGGATAAATATGTTGTATGTGAAAAGGCAAAAGGAATCTCTATTTCTAAAAAATTGTTATGGCATAATATATGTATTGTTCAACCGAAATGTTTGTGTATATTAGACCTTTAAGTAAATGGCGTCAACAGAAGAATTTATGGCCACTAGATTTTTATGCTTTGTCCTTTATAATTCTAGACGGACATTTTAAGTAGAAAATAGTTAATTTTTCAGAAACATCTTCGGTAAGCAACGCCACAGTTGCAATTTGAATCGTGTTTAGGATCACACTAAATTACCTGTTAACAAAGCTATATATTCAGACTTCAACATTGGAGTGTTATTTACCATCTCAGGTGTAATTGCATAAGCAGTTTGACAGACAGAAACAAGTACTAATTGGCAATAAATTACATGCAACAGATCAGATGTTAATTCTCAAAGATAAATTGATTGAATTTTACAATGTTTGCGTTAAACGAATTATCTATGCTGGTGCATATATTTCAAATTGTTAACAAAAAGTATTGGTTAACCTTTTTACAGGTAGCGCAATTAAATTTAATACACAATTCCAAGAAAGTATCAAAACGCACATATTTATGTCATGTCAAGTCTTTGGCAGATGGTAAATTCAGCTGATAATTCTTACAAACCATTCATTGTACCTTAGATATCTCTGACACTTACCGTTTGGGTACAGTGGGTATAAACAATGTCCAAATGTCTAGAGCTGGCAGTTCTCCGAATGAACACAAGAATAACCACAACAGGAAGATATCTATTTCCCCAGTAAACCATGATTGCATATGATTATTTCTTGCAACAGCAATTACTATATCACATATTCAAATTTGTATCCTTAATTTGATTTCATCTTCTAGTAGAAACAATTTATTGAGCACTTCATTATTTTATTTTTTTGATCTTGAACAGTAGATCTGTTGTTCGGCCGGATATACGTCCAGCACGAATGCTTCAAAGACAATCCTTTGAAATTATCAATGCTCAGAAAAATAGTTAGATAATATTGTCTTTACGGTGGTGTATAAAGCATTACAGAAGTGTTCAAGAGACATCTTTCATCAAATGTTTATTCACACTGACATGTTCTACCGGCAATATCTAAAAGTAACTAAATTCAGTTTTTGTTTAAAACTCAGAAAATATTTGCCATATACAATGTTATACCAAAATATATCTAAATTATATTCCAATTCATTCAAGTTTTTCGATTAATCCAACGTTTCTCTCGTTTTACACCAATTCGTTTCTCATGCATCGTCATTATTCACAATAAAATCACCGATACTTTCCAATAACATAAACTCCATAGCTTCATTCACAACGCCTATCTATCGGTTCTTTCACTGCTTAAATCAAGGGAATTCGGTATTATCAACAGTCAATTACTTTTTACTGCACTATTGTGTTCGTGTACTTTTTGAGTTGTTTTATGTCTAGATCATTCAGTAGTGTACAATGGAAAAAACTGCGTCACATTTAAACCATTCAAGTTTAAATAAATATTTACAAAAATCAATTGTGACAATGCATATCATATAACAGAACGCTTCATTTGTCCGTTAACTGGTGAAGATCAATCTATTTGATCATTCAATGCGTTCTTTCTCCTTGAGATTGTCCTCTCGCATGTCACGTATCTTTCCCTTTTACATACCAAATAATTCTGATAGATGTGTAAAACGTTAAGAGCGCGTGTCAAGTTACTTTTTTTTCTATGTATTTACCGGTTTAGATCCCTCTAGTAAAAACGTTTCGTTTATTGAGATATTTAAAACATTCTTTAATCTACAATTGATGTATTTAATTTTAACATTTCCTTTTCTCTGAAGAATGATTGAACAGAGAGAGGTAAATTAATTGTGAACGAATACAGTCTAAAATTAGACATACAATTCAATTTGAGCCTCCTTCTAAATTTATCCGTTACACAAAAGTGAAAGTTGAAATTTGGATTTGTTTTAAAAATAATAACTATCCTTACAAAACGCCGACTATTAAAGGACTAATATTTATATATATATGTGTGTGTGTGTGTTCGTGCAAGTCAAAACAAGCAAGTAAATCATTTTAGAAATGTGGCGTATGTGCAATCAAGGATGATTTAGTTATATTGTCTTTCTAAATGCATATTGATGACTATCTGCAGTGTTGTAGTTTCGTATGCATAGTTAAATACTTTATAGATTCATCTTGGCAGAGATACAATGGAAAATCGATCGTAAATCAAAATGTTCATGAATCGTTTCCAAGCTGTTGCAACGTTTGTTGAATGAACATAATTATTTTGGAAATGTGGTTTTTAATATTAATATTTTAAGTTACTATAACACCCAACTTAGATTTTTCATACTTCACACGGAAACAACAACCTGAGGGAATATACATACATGAAGATTGAACAACTGCGAAACTACAGAATAACAAACATTTCAAACAATACTGCAATACGACGGCAGACATACTTCAAGTGAGAGGTCTCATGAGGTCAGTAGTACTTAAAGTCAAACTGAGTTTACCCAGTGGATATTCAAAATGGTCATGAAATGGCCGTGTATTAGCAAATACCAAAGAAGCAGGATATAAAATATGACACAATGCAAATAGCAGGTGTATTCCAGAAAGTGATTTGAATTTGGTGATCTTGCATTAGGTCACTAAAGCTAATTAAGTGTCTTAGGCAAAGAGAAATCAGAAACGTTTTGCATAAAGGTAATAACGTCATGCTATGAAACAAGCTTAACATGTTTTGAGATCACATCTCTCTGAGATATTGACGTCAAAGTGTCTGTCAGAGGTTTTATTGTTTCTCCATTTAAACACTTTACTTTATCTGTTACGTGTATGCTTACAATTACATGTATGAGAATATTGTCTTCAGAAATGCATAAGGATTGACAGAGCGGTAATACATAAATTTTCATCATTTAGATGTTACGGTTGTGGGCTTATTTTGAGTCTGTACGTGGGAACTACATGCTGTTCATGTATCTTAACCGTGTTCGACAATTTGTGTATGCCTAGAAGTGTATGCAACATACAGAAAAAATACAATCAATTGTAAACTATAATGAAACTATGAAGTTTTCAATTAATTAAAAACAAGAGGCCCACAAGTCCAGTATCGCTTTGATGGATAAAGAAAATGCAATTTTGGGCCTTAAAAATATAAAATATTGATGGCCTTAAAAACAAAATATTTGAGAAAAAAAATACATGTGGTCTGAAAAATGTTTTCTTTGGCCTTTACAGGAACAACAATTTTTGGCCTTTCAACAAAACAAACAGTTGGACTTATAAAAGAAATAAATGGTCTAAAAATGCATGCGGCCGATAGTAAGTCCGAGTGGCCTTGACCTTTAACTCACTGACACCAAAATCGAGATCGCTTACATGTTACAAGAAACCTTCTGAACAAGTTCGATGAAAGTTGAATTAAAACTGTGACCTGTAGAGCGTTATCAAGGAAAATGTAACGGAGGCCACTTTGACCTTGACCTTTGACTCACTGACCCCAATTTCAATAGGTAACATCTATATGTTACAGGTAACCTTCTGAGGAAGTTTGATGAAAGTTAAAGAAAACTGTGACCCACAGAGCGTTATCAAGGAAAATCTAACTGAGGTCACTTTTAACACACTTAACCCGATTACAATAAAAATCATCTACATATTGCAAGAAACCGTCTGAGCAAGTTTGATGAAAGTTGATTGAAAATTGTGACCTGTAGAGTGCTATCAAGGAATTGCTATCGGAGGTCACTGTGACCTTGACATGACTCACTGACCCCAAACAATAGGGAACATCTACAAGCTGCAGGGATCCTTATCAATAATTGTCATCAAAGCCAAATGAATATTGTGAATTGTAGAGTTTTATCAAGGAAAGGTTTACGGACAGACGGGCGAAGGAAAAACCACCATGACATACGCTCCAGACCTATGGACTTTGTCCAGTAGAGCTAGATACCCAGCGTTTTACAGTAACATTAGTTTCATCAAATAACTCATATGTCACGAAGTGCTAATTTCAGTTGTCTGATCTAAATGATGCTATTCAATTTGTCTAATGATATCCTGATAATGAAGTCTATGGACGAGATAGCTGTGCTTGTAATTGGTAAGGCAAGTCTGAACTGATGACAGTTTTAGGATTGATAAAAGCCACGTTAAGCTGCATACAACACTATGAACAAGTTTTCATAATGCTGTCATTGCTTAATTATTCATTGGTTCAATTTTGTTGCTGTTGTCATAGGTTTCGATATCCATATGTTTTCTTCCTATAAGGTGTTAAAGTGTCCCAGCCTTATCCCGTTGCTCTAGTTCAATTGGGTTGTTCGGTGTGGTGACAGGGAGATCTTATATACTGAAATATCTAAGGATCGTGAGTAAGCATATTTTCTCTTAACACTTCTTGTATATATTTTAGCAAATTGCCTCCATGAATGTTCCTGTTCAAATCCCTTCTAAAAAGACATTCTATCCATACTTCGATCGATTTGAAAGCGCAAGACAACATTGATCTGAATTGGGAAGAAGAGTATACAACAAAAACGCTTTAGCTCTGAAAGGTAATCATGTAAGTGAGTCAATATGTCTCAATTAATACTCGACACCATGACCTATTTATACTTGACCACAGAAGATACGGAATGAATCTAGCGGAATCAATATTTATCCTGGAAAACGAGCCGATCGGAAACTAGATAAGACTATAATGCGAACAATCTTTGTACATTTAAGATGTTTGCGTGATATTTATACCACTACCGATGACTTGTTTTCATATGTAATATGACATTCCTTGCAACAGTAAAGTCGTTTAAAAAGCGTGAAACGGCAAAGTAGAGTTTGTCTGCTTCTACTTTGGTAGTCACCATATTTGTTATTTTAATGCAATATTCAATCCAATTAGTTGAATTTTTACTGGAAATAAGTAAGTAATCAGGACACTATCTGAGTATATATCGTATCTAATTGGAACATTTCCAAACAGACCTGGTAATAATTGAACTAATTAAATGCCAAGGATGTGTCTGACGGATGAAAAACAGATCGTGGCATTTTGAAAACAGTTTTCCTTGTAAGAATTTTGTTTTCACGAACACCTTTCCAAATTAAGAAACATAATAATATCAAGGAAGTTTAGAATTATCAAGTTTAAAACTGCATGCCATCAGTTCGTGTGAATTGCACATGCGGCATGTGAAATAGCAAGCCATTTCTTCAAACGTATGAAACGTTTTAATTGGGGTCCCTTCGAAACATATAATTGATGTGTAACGCTTCTGTGTGCATACAACGCCATGAGATGGTGAAGGACCGTAGCAAATGCGATCATAACAACCGTTTCGTCGTTCATAAAACAACTTAACTAATATGTTACTTTTTAAAAGAAATTCAGAAATAGTTTTCTGCTGCCTTTTTTCATAATTTGATGATTCTTTAGCGTGAAAGTCTTGTTTTTGATGACCTCCGTGTTTAAGGAACTAAGGATTATGCCATTTTTTCTGTGTTTTATTACTTAATGAGACACTCCTTAAAACTGATGTAAATTCCGCATTATGTTCCGTAACATTTCGTATTTAGATATAGAGTAAAAGAAGCTATACATTATTTTACGATATAATACATCATGTTTTCCACGGGTAACACGTGCTACGCACTCGTGATTTCATTACCACGCATCCGATTTCTTGACTATATTTTATTGAACGATCAAATACAGTGACACATTTATTATTAGTCTTAATTGAATAAGTCGAGAAACAGAAGTAATTGTCAACATTTCAACATTTTTTCTCCCTAAACTCTCTATACCAATAAATGTGAAGCACACACATTTTTAAAATGGTATGTAAGTTAATTCAGTCCGTGTAATTGAATTGAAATGCACAATTCAATAAACGTATATATCGTGTCAGAATGGGCATATGGTGCATTTAATTGATAACTTTAATTACAAATCATTTACTAGTATTATTCTTTCAAATAATAATGGCACTTACCGTTTGGGTGCAGTGAGCATAAACAATGTCCAAACGACTGAAGCTGAGACTATTCCGAATTACAAGAGAAAGCACCACTGCAAACCATGCAATGCTCAAGTAAACCATAATTGTGTATTGTAAAGTGTATTCTTTAATATCTGATTAGCCAATACTCCGACACCCTATTATAAAAGTTAAATGAATAGGACGTAAACACTCAACACTAGTAAAACAGACTAGCGCATTCTATTTCAAACCGTCATGAAACATTTTCTTTGGAAGGTGGAGACGTTGTGCAGTTTTAGTCACTTACACTTTTGGGCCGCAGATATCAAACAAGAACGTGTCAAACGTAGTCATTAAGACCATTTGAATAACCAAAACATTATTAAATGAAATAAACAATTCATCTTGTCTAATATTGTAAATAATGTTACATACAGAATACGCCAAGATAATGTTATAATCTGCTGTTGCTATACTCCAATTCCATAAATATTCCAGCATGATGGCTATAGTACCAAATTCATTTTCAGTGCAAAGCAACGCTTATAGCTTATATGCTTTGTACGCTTGTGCATATAGCGTTATAACAGATCAAAAATATAAATCCAACCCTTTGAAGATTTAAACAAGCCGAAGAGTTCGTACAAGTTTTTACACCAATCCGTAATTGCCTTGTAGTGTTAAGAATTATGTTATTATCCTCCTATCTCATTATTCATCATTAAATCAACAACACGTTCCATTAACATGAACAACTCAATTGCTTCATTCACAACACATAGCTTACGGTTCTTCCACAGTATAAATCAAACGGATACGTTGTTATCAAATGAAAGTTGTTTTCTAACACGTCGTCTCTAGTTGAAATTTTCATTTCAATTTGATACACTTATAATCGTGTCAGCGCAATTATTAAGTTGTTTTCAATAACTACACGGAGATAGAAATGTAATTGTTTAACTGAATCACATATAAAGTAGATAGGTATAAACATTTCATAATCAATTACGGCAGTTTATATTATTAAACTTATTCTTTACGCTGTTTTAGTTCAATGGATTTTACTCTACAAAGCATTCTTTCTTTTCGATATGATTTGTTGTAGTTTCGTAGGTCATATTTCTTTTTATGTTTTGTATCACGGACGATTTCAAAACCACCCGACCGATAAAACTACACTGTCTGTATTTTTCAATGGTTTATAAAACATTTAGTCCGCTTCACCTCACTCGTCAATACTATTTGTACGTGATAATTGGCAAAGTCAGCTCTTCAATGAATCGGACAGTATTCTTCCAAACATTTTCATAACTGCACTGAATAACAGACACCCAAAGAAGTTGGTTAAATGACACTCTCTACATCTACGGTTCGTGTGCATACTTTATGTATTAAAAATTGATATTTTTCGTTGTAAACAATTCTTTTTCAGGGATGTAGTCTATAAAAAAAACTGTTAATGAAGTCTTTTCAAAAGCCACAGAGCTTGTTTGCACTGCTTACATTGTATTTAAATAAATGGGGTTACCCTAAAGGGGGCCTCAAATTAAAAAACAAAACAAAAAATCATCTACGGTTCGATTTCTAGGTCATATGTGTTTTTGTACTTCTAAAATAGACTTCTCCAGTGCAGTGGTAATTGTGGTCAATAAATTTTAATTTATACCAGTACTTTTGAAATACAAAGTAATCTTGCAACATTTGTCGCGTGGTTAAAACCGAGATGTTTGAGCCTATAATGTATGTTTTACTTCAAAGTTGCTATTTTGAGTCCCAGTTCGACCAGTGCGATGCAAGGCATGGCCTGGAGCTGGTCCGGATTAATGATGGAGTGGTGTAGCCTCTGGTTAGCAAAGTAAAAAAAATTGTCAATGGTGGAATTTCAAGAATTATTCGCCTAATTTACAATATCCAATCTGTGTAATTAAATCAAAATGTTAGACTTTTGGTGAGTTTCTCTTTCTTTCATTTAAATGTTACATTAGCATTTGACACTTTTATTGTCACATCCGCAAACCACCTGCTTTACTTTTCATCTAAAGGTAGGAGACGGAAAATTCAGCGGTCGTTTCTTCCGACGGGACATGGCCGGCACCATTTTACAGGAAAAGTCAGAGGGATGAGGTCCATATTACCCTTCCTTGTAGAATGTAAGTGATTTTTAAAATTCTAGGAAAGAATTGTAGTATTGCTTGGTTTTATGCTTTTTGTAGGCGCTTGCACTTTATGTAGAGAGGAAGTGGTCAAAAGAAATGAAAGAAAATATGGTAAAAGTCATCACCTTTTTCGACTGAAGTCAATTCCCTTTATTTAGTACTATTTTTTCAGCAAAACAATTGGCGGCGTACATTTTCTTGTAATATGGTGCCAACTGCGTGTCCTACAAATTTACATTGCGCAACCACTGTATTTCCAATCTCCTCTTTTAAAACGAAAAACTGGCGATTTTTCGGGGTGAAGTTTCATCTTACTTTTTGTTTACATATTGATTCTTCAGAGCAAAGCATGTCATGTGAATGTTGGCATTTTTAGTTTTAATTCATTCTATTACAGTAACTATAAAAAAGTGACCACCAGCAAGTTAAAACAAACTAGAGAATGTACGCGAAATAACAAAATACTTTGTATAAAGTGACAAATATATTGAATTACTAAATACATTAATCTTTATACAAAAAATGCTTAGATCTTTAACACGTAAAATAAATGGAATGGTCCATGTTTATAGACTCGTTGTTTACGAAATTGAAAATATTTCCAAAAATAAAATTAATACATTGTAATGTGTCAAAGGAATGTAAAGTTATAAATAAACACAATTTTAAAGAACAACATATATCGAACAATGCATAATTTTACCACAAATAATCAACATCTACTGCAATAAAGGATTTTATTCTTTTTCATTTATCAATAAACAGTTCGAGTCTTCTGGCGTAATTTACTTGTAACGTCTCTCATATCACAATTAAATGCATGTACTTCTTTTAGTTTGTTAGAGAAACTGACCGTTTGAATTAGGTTAGAAATTCAAATGAAGGTACATGTAACGACAACGTAGTTACTAATGAAATGAAAATTCATTTTTTGACAATAAAAACAAGAACTGTTATATTAAGTACGGTTAATGATGCTGTTCCTTTTCTTTCATCTGATGACACGCGCTAACAACATCGTAGTGTTTTCTGCACAATGCAGCAAATTCGAGCGTTATTTTATCAGAATGAAAGCCCTTGCCACCACTTACTAATATTGAACTGATGAAATCAAAGTCAATGAAAAGAACCCTTTTTATTTACACTTTACTTTTTCTTTTTTCTTTTCGTTTAATGCAAACAGTTGAAACAAAATCAAATTTAGATACATGAAAAATGCAACTTTAATACGATTTTGCTTAACTATCAAACAGCACGCTTATTGTCCTGTTTAATTTTGTTTTTTAAATATAACAACACCAATCATAAATATTGCGACAAAATATGGCAATATTTTGTCATAAGTTTAACAGTCATCAGAATTTTCAACTATATTTTAAGACTTTAAGACAGTGAAACGGGTTTAGACAGACACTTTACATCAATTCACTTCAGTTATGTTAAAAGTTATACGTAGTAGTACGTGATTTCTTTGATCTAGAAAGTTACAAGATGATGTCTTAGGATTCATAATGTTTGAGGAAAACCGTCTCAGAAGTCTAGAAAGAATACCAGTAACTGCGTGTTTGTCAACATACTTTTACTGTTGGTTTGAATTTCGATATACGCACTGATTATGAGTTGAATGACTATAATCCGACCATAAGTTTCGTGCAAGTGCTGTGCGTTAAAATATCATGTTTATGAATGTTTGTGTGCGATTTATTGTGGGAAATGTCTGCAATAAGATATTCATTAACTGCTGCCCCGAGAAGGGAGAAAAATATCGCACAATAAAGTTAAACTCCATTTAACAAGTGGCAGGAGTACGGAGACATAATTGAAATTTTAAATCTCATCGGATAGATAGATAGCAACAATTCATGCTATCTCTCTAAATATTAGAAAATGAAATCATCGTTTAACGATCTGACAGACAAAATACATAAAATAGCAATGGCTTAGCGTGTGATTTCATAGAAAGTGTCAGACTGATTAATGAGAAGATACCATTTACACGTAATGGTGCAAGACAAGGAATATTGTTCGAGTTTAGACAAAGGTGAGATTATGATGATTAATGACTGGTCTAAGACTCTATCAATCTGCGAACCATTGCAGATACGTTAATTCAGGACAAATATTGTTCCACCAATGGAAAACACTTAGTAAAAAATATTTATCTTACGTCATTGGTACATGGATACTGCGTTGTATA
>JAUMHA010323243.1:0-14411 GCA_032359765.1 Saxidomus gigantea | reverse complement strand
GTTTATGGTTTAATATAACATAATTTTTCTACTCTTTGTATATAGAGACAAAATCGTGAGTCATGTTAGAATACTATTTATTTTATGTTTTCCAGTGAATTATAGAGTTTTCTCAGTGAAATAAAAGTGATAATCCTCAGTTTCCATTTTCACTGTTTTTACAATCTTTAACCCGTAATAACGGCAAAAAGTATACAGAGCCTTATTAATGCTGGAAACCATGCGACGATGACGTCGTTAAAATGACGTCATTTGTGCTATGTTTTCTGATGACGTTTCCCACAATTTTCAATATTTTATTGAAACAAACTCAACAAAAGTCGAGTTTTAACCATGAAATAAACAAAAACAATTTTGGTATTGATGTAATATCACTCGTGAACATCAAAAAATGTTTTTTTCACTCATGGCTGTGCCAATCGTGAAAATATCACTTTTGGTGCCCACTCGGTGAAATTATAACGTAATATTACATCGAAACTAACAATTATCCTCTATTTCATCTTCTTTTTTTTTTACAGACTTCTCTTGCATTTTAAGCATGAAAGAAAAAAAAATTGACTTAACTGTATGTCATAGTTACATGTTCAACACAAATATTACATGTACGTTGGAATCCAATGAAGGGTTCAAGACTCTTGCCTTACAAGATAGCTCTACCTCTCTGCCTCAAGCTTCCTTAATTTCTAAATCTTATATGATCAAATGTGCCTCCACCCTATAACGTTATTTCTAAACCATGAAAGATTTACCAAGTATGCATGTAAGCATTACTCTAAGCTATCAGAATAATGAACAAAAAAATTTCATACGTTCCATCTAGGCCTCGGACAGCATCTTCAGCATCCCTGTTATCTTCAAACTCCACAAAAGCAAAACCTGCAGGATTTCTTGCTACCCAAACACTCCTCAACCTTCCATAGTAACTGAATGCTCGTTCTACATCTTTCTCGTTGGTATCTCGAGCCAGGTCGCCAACATACACTTTACAGTCGTAGTCACCTCTTCGGGACATATTTACCTACTAAATAGATTTATGTAAGTAAGAGAAAAGTAAATACAGCGTTCCAAGCAAACAGACACTGGATATAGAGAGTAAGCACATTGAGATAAGTACTAGTTTGTGCTCTGAATTTGAATCTTATAATAACATGCACTAGTAGCTGTCATACATAAAATAAACTGTCACATATGTGAAATACTAGATGGAACACTTGTGTCAACCACTTACACTTTGTCAGAATAACCAATAATCAAATCTAAGTACAAAAAGGGGCATAACTCTGTCAAATAATACCCTGACATACAAAATTTGGTGGCATCACTACTTTTTTGTCATAAGCAAAGCAATTTGAAAGTTTGATGAAGAAATCTTAAGAAAAGGCAACCATTTCGTCCATAAAGTTATAACTGTGAATAAAAAGCGAATATCATGTCCTGCAGATGGTCAGGAATACTCTATAACTATAGACTGTTCCTGAGATGGTTCAGTTCTTTCTATGAAACACTTATGACTGTGAAAGCTTCTATCATTATATCGACTTTTATTTATTAAACAAAAAGTTGAGTTTTAAAAACGATAACTTAACCCCAATTAAATGAAAACCTAGACCAGCGACAATTTCCTTTAATGATTTTTAAAAAATCTTTTTAGCTACAATACAATGATACTTAAAAAAGTGGGTCGTTCTGGACTGGTCCGTTCTGGTAGTGGTCCGTTCTGGAAGTGGGCCTTTCTGGACCTACACCGTTTGCAGTATTAAAATCTTATTACCCTACGGTGTTAAGAGAAATTAAATTGGGCGAAAAAAGTTGGTCAGACAAGTTCAATTACTTAGAAATCACAATTTTGTTTAACGCCAATCCCCACTACACGAGTTGTGGTCAAAACCCCAATGCTAAAGGTTATACGGGTAATAAAAAAACTCCTGGTAAATCAAACCAAAATAATCAGGAAGATAATGTTTGGTTTTGTTCGGCTTATCAGCGAAATAAATAAGATCATAAGTCGAGTCATTCCTAAGTTGCCAAGGGTAAAATTAGCTAAGCTCAACACATCTGTGCCTCTTAATGGTTGAAAGAAGTCTAGGTTGCGATGATTGGAAGCTAACTTGGAAAAGTTTTATCATTGTAAAAAATATCAAGACAATTTGCTATTGTTTTGGATAGTGTACATTCTAAGATTTGATTCACTTATAGAAATCGCTACCTTGACTTCTTGTCCGACATTGTAGTTGGTTCCCTTGTCTATATACCATGTTAAAAAAATTCAAACATGCCTGCGGCCCCATGCCTGGCCTCTTTGCTTACAAGGGTGAGTTTGAAAAATCCTGAAACTGAAGTTGGGGGCCGCTAGGTGGATCCAGGCAATAAAAGCTTAATTGGGCTTCTAAGCCTTGTCGGGCAATGTTACGAGCCTGTTCGAAGTGGAAATAGTCAGAAAAAAAAAGACTGCATGGCATGCTACTGCCAGCGACAGCGTGCCATGGTGCACAAACATTGGTTGATTCTGAAATAAATATACAACAAATATAATTATTTAGCATGGCTTTGTTAAATCAGCATTAAGTGTACTCATATACCTATCGCAATGTCAATGAAACGCTATCATCTAAACAGTACAGGAAATATCGCAGGGAAGTTTTCTTTTCACTCCCGCTTTGTTTATTATGGCCGCTTAATTACTACCACGCATGCGCGAAAACTGCGGTTAAAAGCTGGACCAGACCAGTCGGCCATTATGGACTAGGGAACGTTCCGGAAATTGTTTTTTTCTGCTTCGCACATTTGTTGTCTCTCTTACAAAATATATATGGAAAACATTTTACGTATAAAGATCAAGATAATAAAATGAAAATAAAGTACACACGAAACTTATTCTAATGGCCCTTACCCCATTATTAATTATAGTTTGTTGAAATAATTATGTGTACCTGCTTCACTCAGGAATATTGTAAAGGTGAAGGATTTTAAGTGTTCCCTACGTTTCTGAGGTTTTTTAAAAACACAAAAGTCATCAAAGATAGATTTTCAAGAGCCATCCCCCCGCCGAGTGCTCTTTCTATGACCAGGAAATTTGAGATGAGAGGAATGGATATGGTTTGGGTTGTAATTTAATAAAATATTAGTAATTATAACGTGCTTGGATAGTAAAACAAAATTATTCGCTGACGATACTAAAATTTACACTAACATAGCGGACTGCAGCAGTGAGAACAGGTTACAAGATAATGTCAATAAAGCATGTGATTGGTCAAAATATTGGAAAATGATATTCAACACAAAAAAGTGTAAACATATGCATTTAGGTCAAAGGAAGGAGCCTGACAGTTACTACATGGCTGACAATTCTGGTAGTATTCAAGAAATACAGCAGGTGACATCGGAGAAAGATCTAGGAATCCTATTTGATAGCAATTTAAAATTTAGTGAGCATACTCAATCAAAAATTAGGATAGCTAATAGGAACTCAGGGTTAATCTGTAAAACATTTACATACATGGAAGATGCCTTTGACTTTTTTTTCTAAAGCTAATGTCTTTTTCTATGCATTTTAAAATTGATATTGAAATTTTTTTTTTTTTACTTCATAGCTCTTTTCTATATAGTAAAGAGCTATGAAGGAAAAAAAAAAAAATTCAGTTTCTTTTTTTTTATTTATTCTGATATCAATTTTAAAATGCATAGAAAAAGACATTAGCTTAAAAAAAAAAGTCAAAGGTATGTTCCTTCCACCTGTGTTGTACACTGGGGAAGTTTTATCCCTGAAATCGGCACTGGATAGAAGACTGGCTCTAGAAAATAACTGATAGATATTTATTAGTAAAAGAGATATTTCTGGGCATGGTGACTCAGGGTTAATGACCAGGTGACCTGGCTCAGTCACGGGTTCTCGTCCCGGTCAGGGTGAATAATTTTCTCACACTTCCTTTTGCATAAAGGAATTTTTACCATGAAATTTAGCTAACCATCTCTTTCATATATTCAAAACCGCGCCGACCATCTTTTTTGAAGATAGTTCTTGTTTGTGTTATCCTTAGTATATGATGTTATTGTCATGGTTTCATTGTTTATATGAACATGTATAGACTGTTTATTAGCGCATGCACTGATGTCTTAACCATGCAATGAACACTTTATCACTTTACAGTCTGTCTGTCTGTCCGTCCGTCCGTCAGTCTAACTGATTTATTATATCTATCACTTTACAGTCTGTCTGTCCGTCCGTCTGATTTATTATATCTATTTTATCTAAACTCGACATTTGTCTTCATTTGAATTTCTTCAATAGAAAATAGAGCTATATTAAGATATTGCCTCTAGATCTACTGTAATGTTCTGTTCTTTTTTTGTGTAGTGAAGAACTTTTTAGGGTTAATTTATTATTCCACTGCGCGATTCTCGTCATCCAGAGCATTCATTATATTCTTTGTCTGAAAGCTCGGCAAACTGCTGATAAATGAGGATGGACTTTAACTGGTTTGTATTCAAGCTAGAAAAAGCATCTACGAGGTAATTAACTTGCACAGAAATTTACGTCTACATTGTATGATTAGTATCTTATTTTGATCAAGTCCCACCGTTTCTGCAGGGTACCTAGAAGGTACACACCGTAACACACAAGATTGACTGTTTGATTAAAAAACTGTCGGTTCACCAGTCAACCAAAATTGACATAAAAGAAGTTGTTTTTTTAATGAAAATATGAACCCGATATCGAGTCTGGGAATGGTATATGTGAGATGTCGGAAGGACTTACCTTTTCAAAGTACAAATGTATTAACAATATGTCTCGGATGATTTAAGTGGATTGTATGTTTACCAGTTCGTAGATTTTGGGCATAAAGACGTGGAAATCCCCTGGCTTTTAGTGTCTTCCATATTCGGCAAAAAATGTATACATACCTTATTTTTTTTTACTGCCGACCTCGCATCTTTTTTATAAGAAAATGATCCTAAAAACCAATTTTCAAGTGTTTTAGAGCATAAAAAAAGGAAAATTAAATAAAAACATCAGACCGAGGCCCAAAACAAACATTTTTTTGTGTCCTAAAGATCCACAGAGTTATACTAGGGTTAAAGCAGTCAATGCGTGTACTTAGCCGTCTGGGAATAATCAAGGTGTAAACGCCAAGTGAATAGTCTTCCTCGTTTTTTTGTGAAGAGCTAAACAAGCGACGTTTTGCTGAGCTATAATGCCTCCACTTGCATGTTTGTAGAGAATAACAGGACTGTACAATATTTCCAGTTTGTTCCTTCACTTGTCGACAAGTTTTCAAATTGAATAAAATTCTACAAAGGGCAAAAAAGTCTTAATATGTTTACTTGATTTCTTTGCCCAATTTGCCCTGAAAAAACACCATCCTGTAAAATTACACCTCTTTAGTCTTCGTAAAAACGCTTATCAGTTTTCCAATACACGATGGTGAAAATTGTTGGGGATGAAAAAACACTCCCACGTAGCCCCTGTAAGATACAGAATTATGTATTTAATACCACCAGTTTTTTAAATAACTTATTCCAGACCGTAAATTTTACTGGCCGAGCCATATTGGATAGTGTCATCGTATGTCGACTGTGCCCAAGGATCTTACAAATCCGAAGGTGACTTATTTTCTATATAAACTATTAAACTTTGCAAAAATTGACAAGGAATGCAACACCTGCGTAATAGGATAGCGAGATCTGAATGTAGAATACAATTGGTCAGTTGGAGTCCACTCCCCAACTTTGAACTAGCTAGTCAGTTTGTTGAATTACAGACATATTCACCCCCCTGCTCCCCCACTCCTTTTCTAGTCCTTAAAACTCTTCCACCCCCCATGACTGGATATGTTTGTTAACAATAATAGGATTCGAAATTATCATAAAACTTAAAACGTTAAAGGATACGTTTTATTCTACAACTTTAGTGTTTTCAGTTAATTCATCATTTTCATATTACTTTTGTCTGTAGAACTACTTTGCTTACTATTTCATGTCCACTTCCAATCAATGAATGAAGTAAAACAGCAGCAGTGCATACATACCCAATATATCACAATGCGAGATGAAATAACTGTAAGTGAAGTCTTGACACAATTTTGTAACCACATGCGATCCAGTCTCTCATTTCATGAAAACAAGCATTTAGACCCTTGTCTAGTTCTCACACGTTTTACTAGGTTGTCTATAATTTGATACAAAGATAGCAAGAGGACCGGAGTCAACAAACGTTTCATTCAGGTACCATCGAAGTAACCACTCGACTACGCCGATACTCATCAGTCAACAAACAGGGTATAAAATACATGCATATGGTGACAAGTTCATCAATTTATGCTTAGACTCAAAATAAAATCGACACACTTCATAATTCGAAACACAAAAACAACTTCGATCGTGCCGATTTTTATAGGCAGACACTTCCAAAGTTAGGTATATATTCGACTATTGGGGAAAGCACGACAGTCTGCCAAACGAAACTTTCAACCTTCCTTGCAAAACATCCACCTTTCAAACCTTTTGGTACAAAACTGTAAGCTGCAAGTTTCCCAGTTTCCAGAACGAGGTGACACAGATTGTCACCAGACAGGTGTATCAGGGTGTTAAAGCAGCAGTTTAACTTGTTGCATCAAAGGTTTGCTTTCATCCTCGGTGTAAACAGTACATTTGCTTTCCCATCAGGACCAGTTCAATAGATATACTCGGATCCTCCCCAAGAAACTTCTGTCTCACAATATCTGGCCAGTAGCTGGATTATCACAGTTCAGTAATGTCAAGGCTCAGTCTTATAAAATACGTAATATACACCGGTACATGTACACTATGCAACTACCTGCCTTAATTGTGTCAGGATTTATTATATTATGTACATGTATATACGATCCCAGATTGTGTCTACTGATATGACCCTTTACACATGTTTGACTGTGCCACACTTTTCTTCCAAGACAAGACAAGCAAGACGTTTTGCATTGTAACCCTGCATGCTACAAGTTTTGCACAAATAAACAACTTCAAAACAAAGTATGGAAATAGACAATTTTATTACAAAACAACTTAGTTACTTCACCGACATGGTTTGCACAATGTTTCATGAAAAATACACCTTGGCGACTTTCCTGGTCATCTAAATTTGTAAATATAACAAAAAATGTAGACAGCAGTCTGCATAATGGACATGCTAAGATATAATTAACAAACTTCTTCAATAACTTCTATATATAATCTAGCTGTATTAATTTATTTATATGTAAGTGTTGACAGAAGGAAAACCATACTGCGATTTTAAATATACCAATAAACCAGTGTAACAAAATTGCTCACTGGACTAGTGTTGGGGTTCTTAAATTTTTGAATTACAGATTCCAGATAAAGCAAGTTTTTCAAGTTATATCACAAATATGCATACATTCTCTTTTTCAATATATGTATGCCGTTTTTAGCATGTCCAATGGCAGAAATCTGAGATTTCATTTTTTAATTTTTTTTATAACAAATCAATAAACACAGTTTAATACATGCCAAATAATACCATCTTCCGTAGGCATATGATCAGTTAAAAATGCTCATGTTTCACTCACTGGTGCAACAGGATTTTGCTTTTCTCATGCATGTCATCAAGAACCATCAAAGTTCACTTCTTTAAACTAGAGTATCGACAACTGAAACCAGTCTATAAAGTCTCTGGATTCTGATTTGCCAGAGGTAAATTTAATTTCAAAATTGACCAATCAGAAGCCAAGAATTTCAGACTGGCTTAAGTTTGAAAACCTTAGGCACCTGAATATTGTTCGGTTGGGTTTCTTTGCAGTATAAAAACATCATATCCGATGATTCACTGAAGCATGATGGCGACATCTCTATTTACAGATGATTTTGTGATGAGAAATTTACGAAGTAAGTCAATCGTGGGAAACATAAACATGGATCTAATTATCATTCCTTGCTCCACTCCTTGATCGTGACCTGGATGGCGATCTGCTGAAATATAATAAAACATTGCAATAACAAATGTATTTACCTACAAATGTCATATTAAATCGAAGAATCTGATCTCACTTTGAAAGCAAACATTTTTCAGTAAATGAAATTCCGTCAACAAACGGTAGATCATCAAAGCAATACAGATTGACAGAAACAAAAAGATTTTAAAGTTTATTTTTCAAAAATCGTTTTCTTTCAGGAAAAGGAAATTGGCCAGAACCAATACATATAAGCTTTTGGCCTAATCTATTAAACATAGATTACATTCTTCAAACTGGTACACCCTGTGTTAACTTATACATACCTTCTGTATCTCTCCCTGCTGCGGCTGTCTCGCCTGGAAAGAAGAACATCAACAATAAACATCTTAGCAACATTAACAAATTTAATGATAAATTGCAACTGGTTTTGGAAACCCAAGGGTGACCTGCTTAAGCAACTGCAGTACCTATAGAGGTTTCAAGTCGCTGTATTTATTTCAAACTATTTCAACATGAGACTACATAGCGGATCCCACCTCGTTTTCAGTCTTCAAAAGAATTTTAAGACATTCTCATGTTATTATACAGCAAGTTTGTGCTTTTTGCATACAAAATCTTCAAGGTGAGTAAAAGGCAAGGTTATTCTGCAGCATCTCTATTTCATGCATATTTTCTGAGATTATTTTATGTGCTTTTTTTTTTAACATAAAAAGATCCTGGTTCTAATCTGGTGCTTTAACCTGGTGACAACTTTCCTGTTTTGGCGACAAAAATATGTCAAAATGAAACTAATTTTTAAGCATTTAGGTGTTTTTGACGACTTGGCCTAAGCTTTGGCAACCTTGAAACTTGTTAAACACATAACATATATTGTAGAGGAACACCACAACACATACATTATACATCTTGAGCTAGATTCAGGCAATACATAGGTTCGTTTCACAGCCTATAGAGGAAATACTGCATAAATATTATTCGATAACAGTAAAGTTTTGATACTAGATGTGGTGTCGTTTCAGGTTTTGTATGTTCAACCAGAATTGGTTTCCTCGAGTTCTTTTGGGGCCATGCCTCAACATCAACCATCACCAAATTTCCAAAATATTTACATGCCAGTATTGTTTGTGGGCCAGCTGTGATACTTTGTATCACAGTTTTTCTTGTTAATAATCTGTTTCCCATGCAAATAAAATACTTACTTAGCATATCTGTCCCTGCTACTGTCTCGACTGAAAAAAAAACCAGTCTCATTGTTTATTAAGTGCTTAAGAGTTTATTATAAACAACACACATATAAATATCCAACAAAAATGTTGTAACTTCACACTTAGACCACAGACGTAGTATTGGTGCAGAAACTGGGGTGTGTAACTTTGTCTTGTGCTTCAAAGGTCATTAAAATCGTTCTGTGTAAAATTTTAAACCTTGACCTTTAGACTTATCATGTCATGAACACAACGTACATTGTACCTTGCCCCTGTACAAGATATGTACGAATTTTGAGACCAGGGCGGTTTACATGAACGAATTCTGCCATTATTCAAGCCTTCTTTACTTCTAACAGTTACAAACTTCTTTATACAGCCATCTTATAAAAAGTTCTTAAAGGTAAACAATCGAGTTCTTTTATGCAATAAAATGACCAAGGAAGACAGAAAATTCTGTGTTTTGAATGAATCTATCAAAACAGTAAGCACATGCTATCCTATTTATGATTTTAATTCTTATACAACAAATACTGAAATCATGGCTAAATGATTAGACTCTTTTATCCTGTGCATCTCTTATAATCTTTCAAACGGTAAATGCCCCTAAGTTAATTCCACTTAAATCTATCAAAAATGTTTTTATACAAGAGTCTTGTAACAAGACAAAAAAGTAACTTGCTGCTATTGTTACGGTATCTTACCCTCCTCCTCTCCTGTCGCGACTCCTGCTTCTGCTGCGAGAGTAGCTCCTCTTACCTCGTGACCTTGACCTGCTACGTGACCTGAAATACATGGGGGTCATACAGTTTTCTGCGTAATTCTTTGAACAGTTCCCCTACGATTTGTTCTTTTTTTGTAGTTTTACATAATAAGACCAAACAGTATTGTGATGAAATACCTTACGTTTAACAATATACATTTATTCTTTTCAGACAGTTGTTGCAGAGTTTGATTTATTTATCTTCTCTTATTCTCTTATTCTCTTATTCTCAGTACGCCCATTTCCATATAAGAAAAAAATCGTAAACTTATATATAGATTCAAAATTTTCTAAGGGCTGCCTTTCACAACTTGCACATATATAGAAAACACTTGTCAAATAGTATATGTCTAAAATGGTCAAGTTTTATAATAAGTCTGTATGTTTTAAAGTAAACTTGTAAAACTTCAACTTTTACTATCATTGCTTATTCTAACCTCTTGGCATGAAGGAAAATACATTTCAATATCACCAAACTGAAATGAAGGTTGTGTGAATACTTACCAATCTGCAACTGAAATTGCATGCCTAACTTTTCTAATCTGACAGTGTTATTGCTAAAAGTCAATTTACTGTTTCATCTTACATAGTTTTTCTGACTCTTGAATTGTTAACATAGACAAACTCTATAGTTTATTAATTCGGCAATACCTTGTGTTTCTTCACAAGTTAAAAATTTATTATTTTCTGAATCCAAAAAATAATGGGTTAGCTACTTTCTTGAAATATATAGCTTTTTTGATTGCTTTTTGGTACATTAAAGCGATTCCTAAGAGATCATGAGCAAACTTCTTACACTTAACTGAATTTTGTCAAATATGTTCAACAATACATAAAACTATGCAAGATGTCTTCTGTAATAAACCAGACTGGTACACAAGTATGAAATCAGACTGGTTTTCTGTAATAAACCAGAATGGTACACATGTATGAAAACAGACTGGTACACATGTATGAAAACAGACTGGTTTTCTGCAATTATACATTGTATTCTGAACTCTGAAGCAACTAGAATTTTTCAATTATAAGCCTATACAGCCATGCCTGAATATTCTATCTTTGTATTATTTAAGCCATGTCAAATCTCAAAATGAATACCAAAACCAACTCTGACACCATTTGACTGAGGATTTGAAAAGACTTACACTTTTCAAACAAACCTGTAAAGTTGAATATTTGCAGATCAAGTATGTAAATGTTGAACAGTGTGTCTCAAAGCAAAGAAGACTTGAGCTGAAAATCACAGAGGCTGACCAGTGACATTCTTTTCGGCAGACCCGAATCTATTTACTCATATGAGATAAAATTTCTGTGGCCCAAGTCACAAATGCCGATTTGAACCTGTATGTTGCAATATAATTTCTTTGTTGCGCTGGGATCAAACACGCAAGTCAATGAAAATCTCAATGATGACGAGTGTTGACTCGAGATGTTCGAAAGACGATGTTTACAGGCTATGTTAGATGGTTGGCGATCATATCTAAGTCTAACGTAGAACTATCTTTTTGAGATGTTTCAATGTTGGCCGATCAACACTGTAATAGCGACGTGATCTTTGTGCGGACTTGAGTGATGGCTGATCTATCGTGAAGATCAAGTCACTGGGATGCTTATCAAATAGTGTGGAAACATATCAAGCTCTCTTTTGATGCAGATCAATTTTGTTGACAATTGAGTCAGAAATCTGCAAAATTGGGAAGGAAACAATTTTAACAATTACTCCAAAGCTGTGTCACTGCGTTTCATATAAACTAAGCGTCTTTACTTAGAATAACTTTTTCTGTTGCAGACCTGAAACCATTTGAACTACATCTATTTTGTTAGCTTTTAAGTCAAAAAATGTGCAACCTACTTTTTAAAGTTGGCCAAAACTACTATACAAAATTTCATTTAAGAAAACCCGTTAATGGATATTTTCATTATAGAATAATGGCATTGTCTAATTAACTTCCGGTAGATTGCATTCACTTTTTAACATGGCTGAAGATTTGACCACAGCTGTTATACTAATCTATGCATCAACTTAGCAGCTTGTTCATAGTGAAACATTTATAAGTGCCCTCATACACATATACGTCATGTGTACATATCCAAAGTAACCCACCAATATTATATTTATAACACTTCCTTTGTTACAGTTATTGGCGATTCTGCTCTACAGAAAGAATTATGATGTAAGTTGTGTAAAATTACAAGAAAAAAACAACAGATGCCTCCCCGGAAATTTCAATCAGGAGAACAGGGAAGTGTTGGTTTATGGCGGGAAAATAATTCAAAAGTTCTCTTAACCAAACCCTTGACTGTCCTAGTGACCAAACATTTTATATTCACTGCTAAGCTTTTTACTGATGCTTCCTGTCAAGCCTGATAAAATCCAGCTAAGGGTTTAGTGGAAATGGATTCTGAAGGACAGATAAGATCTTTATTAACAGGCCTCTGAGATATTTACCATTCAGACAGTGACCCAAAATTATCATAAATACCAAAGCTAAACTTCAAACTGCCAAGTTTCATCAAAATCCAGCGTGAAGTTTCTGTCAATTAGTGTGGACAATAAGAAGTGAATGGCAAGGGGAAGAATAAAAAAATAGGAATCAAACCCACAGTGACCAACAACAGCTGCTTGCTTTACATCCTTTGTGATAAGAATTTCTCCGAATACAGAAACGATTTTTATCAAGCACAAGATCCCAAGGCCCTTCTACAATCTAAAATCCCCAATCAACAATATTAATAATCATCCTATAAAATTAATTTTAATATCGCTCTAATTTACTTGCTAACGATAATGGAAGTGTATTCAATGAGATGGTAACAAAACACATAAACCATTCAGTTGTTACAAATACATTAGTGCCATTCAGTCTAGGTAATGTGTAATTGCATGATGAAGACAGTTACCTGGAATATCTCCTACTGCCGTGGCTTCTGTTACTAAGTCTTGAACAATCGTACGCATAATGTCCAGTGTCACCGCATTCATAACATCTGTCATCTGGGCGGAATGGTCGTCCCCTTCTACCTCCACCACCGCGTCCACCACGCAGCCAGGGTTTTGGGCGCACTTTTCCCGTGGAATGTTCCACTCTTATTCGGGAACCATTGAGACTCCTGCAAGCACAGGTCAAATTCAAACAAGAGCTATCATTGAAGGCGATGAATAGTCTCACAAATGAGTTTTGACTCACTGACTGAATGTACATGTACTAGTGATTAAAGTGCAACTACCGTGAAAATTAAAAGGTATTTCCATTTGTATTGTGATGTATATGTATCAATGAAGACATTGAGTCAAAAGCATGATCCTATTTTAGTACATCACTTTTATTGAACAAATATTAACTGTATGAGTTAAAAGTTAATGTGAATTTCTGGCCTTCTGTGAAATAATATTGTGTACTTTTAACTTGGTGAAACTGCAACACATTAAAGTCAGATGTTTTAGCAACTGAAAGTGACACAAAGCCCGAGACTGTATGTTTTTAAATTCACACAATTAATTCAGAAGACACAAAAAAAGGACGTACGTTCCATCAAGGCCTCTCACAGCATCTTCGGCATCCCTGTTATCTTCAAACTCCACAAAAGCAAAACCATCAGGATTTCTTGCTACCCAAACACTCCTCAACCTTCCGTAGTAACCGAAAGCTCGTTCTACATCTTTCTCGTTGGTATCTCGAGCTAAGTCTCCCACATATATTTTACAGTCTAAGTCGCCTCGCCGGGACATCACGGACTAAAACACAGAAATAACTGTTATCAAAACAACCTGCTGTATCAGTAATGCTCAAAGCTAGGCTAAAAATAAAGAAGAGTAATGAAAAATCAAATTGGGTACTATTCGCATTGGACACTGGAACTATTTAAAAACAAGAGCTGTCAGTAGGACAGGGCGCTCGACTTTTTTAGTGCTTGCCAATAAAAAAAAAATTTGACAGTTAAGGGCAAACAAGACTTTAACTAGGAATTTCTAAGAACAAATGAAGAAACATTTTCAATCAGTTATCTTCTCCTGCCAATGTTTGTAGATCATATTGGTACAGAACTTTCAAAGTAATATCGCATATATGGTTAAGTCAACAAGTGGACAAGAATGAAAATTTTAACTGAGTTTCCAAGTCAAAAAGGGCCATAATTCAAATAAAATCCTTGACAGAATTACTTTCTCCTGCCCATGTTTGGGGATCATGATAGTAAACAAGTATTCAAACTTTCAAATTGATATCTCATCAGTTTTGTCAAAAAGTGGACTGGTACAAAATTTTATTCTGATTTATTTTAGCTCGATTGTGAAGAAAGCTTTAAGCTTATCGAGTCATTCTCCAGTCAGCTACCTGGAAAAACCAGTACTGGTGTCATACCAGGAGGAACGGTGGTGACCTTGCTGGGGCTCAAACATGCAACGTATTATAATCGAGACCACTCTTGCCCACCATGTTTAAAATGAAAATATTGTTTTTATCTGTTTTAGCTGTATATTTTCTCTTCTTAACT
>JAUMHA010323242.1:15724-27786 GCA_032359765.1 Saxidomus gigantea | reverse complement strand
ATTCTTTTTCCACTTACTTGAAAACTGTACTCAGCATGACCATAACTATACGGCTTTTTAAGGATTTCCTCTCACCATTAAAATGTACGAAAGTACAACCTCAGGTAACTTCTTCCCAGCGGGGGGATTAACCATGCGTAACGTGGCTCTTGTTGGCATTTGTTACATATTGGTATATATATATATATCAGGGTGAATTGTGTGTTCTTCGGCCTACATTTTTGTATTTTATGTAAAGAGTTTTGTTAAAGCCATGTTGTTATACCGGTATGTTGTCTTTAAATATTGCTCATTAAGCATTTTGTACATATGGATAAACATCTTGTGTTATTTCACAGAAAAATAAAAATATGTTCCAAGTTTATTTTGTTATAATTTTGTTATAACAGATTAATTGTGATTTAGACATGGCTCCTTGAAGAACTAGTTTTCATCATACACACATCAAGATTAACATGATCTTACTTATATACTGTATATACTGTATTTACTTTAGCTCGATTGTAAAGAAAGCTTGTAGCTTATCGAGTCACTCTCGAGTCCGCTTCCTGGAAAAGACCAGTACTGATGTCAAATGAGGAGGTATGGTCGTGACCCCAGTGGGGCTCGAACCTGCAACCTCCGGGATGAGCGGCAGACACCTTAAGAAATATCTAGTTAAATACATGAAATTTTAAGTTCAGTGGATATTGAAGTTTTACTGAATTTCTTGAATCACAGTTTGTTAAATGTTTGAAGATATACTGTTGAGAATCATCACCGCTTTATAGTCATTCGACCAGAAGGGTCAAAATTGTTTACTCATGTTGGCGTCTGTTTTCGTCCTTTGTAGGATTACCAGATACGAAATCTAAATAACATACCCACAATTACGTCCGTAACAAAAATCTTTTTGAGAATGCATAATTGCATCAACAAAATATTATTCAAACTACAAGGAAATCTTCCTTATGGCCAAGCAACTGTTATGTGGCCCGCAAAGGTTTGTCAAAACCACAAAGAAATTGCTGTGTGATAAATATCACTCATCGGCAAGTGAGTCTACCGATTAATTTACATATATTATAAAGTCCCGGGACCACAAGTACCTCTTCTTTTATCAAAAAAGATGTCTTACCGGCGGAAATGAACTTTTTCTCAATGATATTGCAAACAATAAGAAATACTTTCTGACAACTCTTTTTCGTGTAGAAACGACTTGAATACGAAAGAAATGAATATGTCAACAATTGTTTTAGAGTGAATAGAAAATGTTTTTATCCTTATCCTATCAGTTAATTAATTTTACTATATCAATAAATAAAGTCATTCTTCAGACTGAATTGATCCTGTGACCTAGGTTTTTAAACCCGAGTTTAACACTGTTACAAAGAAATTAATCTCTGCATTCTGATTAGTATGCAATCATTTTTTCTTTTTCTATGTTATAGAAGGCCATGTTTGAACTAAGAAGTTGTAAATATTTTGTTTGCATATCTGTTCATGTTACCTTTTTAAAATGAAGAATTTATTGTTATTATTATTTTTATTATTTCGAATATTTCTACAAAGTAACCGGTGTTTGTCTTTTAAGATAAAAGGGAACAGAGTGAAGTGTTTTAGTGTTTGCGTTCCTACTTAGAATTAGAGTGTATGTCAATGTGTTTTTATGTATGAACTTGTGTTTTATGATACACGAATCTGCATTCTGAACAAATTTACATTATTTAGTCTCCTTGTTATTGTCTGCGGATACTTGCTAAATCTTAATATTTTCATCGGGTTTGGTACATATTTCTCAAAAGTAACAACGAAGCCCTACATTCCTCATCGTGTCATAAAACAGCGAAGGCAAAACAATTTCAAGTCTGATCAGGATTTTATAGAGATATATGTACATGTACACCAAATTGCATGGATATCAAACGTGATTGCTTAAGCTTTGGCGAAATTTCTGTCTCCGTTTTGATATGTTGATACATGTATTGGTTTTGCATTCAGGTGATCATGTATCACACTTCTGCTAGATTTTGTTATTACGATTTTCAGTAGTTTTCATAGCTGTCGTGTAGGCAAATCACGTGGCTACTAGTGTATCTATTTTTAAAATTGTGATTTGTAATCATAATGATATAATTGTCACTTTCAAATACAAGACAGAAATTCAGAATACATAAAACACACCTTGCAGACAGTATTTATATCGTGGAATGACGGTATTTTTTATCAAAGTGTGGGTTTATCCTATTCTTGAAATATACTCGTACTGCGTAGGCATGGCAATTCCATCCAATCAAAAGTCTAATTTATTTTGAAAAATAAAAGGCGTTGGGTATTTACATAGGAGTGGACTAAATAATTCACTTTTGAAATTCAAATGAAATTAATACTTAATTTTTTAGCGTATTTGTATTAAGTTGGTGGATTTTATGCGGATAGAAGAGCTGAGACTCAGTGTATGCAATGTTTTATCAACAGGTAAGCAGCCTTTCTCCTACGTTAACAAACTGAGTGTTAACATTGTGTATTTGGGTAACTCGATAACTCAGTGACGGAAACACACAGTCGTTCTCTTACATTTAAATTGTAGAAGGGGATGGTATAAAAGTTTCTTTTTGAAGTTCCTATGTAAAACAAGTATATTTACTTTAAGCTGGTCTCTTTTTTTGCAATAATGGCCACTAAGTTATGATAAGAGTCGGTTTGCACTTATAACCTCTGACATAACTTAATCTGTATTTCAGAAGTTGTAATCTACGGACTTGACTTGGAAGACACTACAATATATAATGTTAAATGTTTCAATGGATTTAATTTAATTTGTTTTTTATTCAAATGTTTCTTTGTCAGATATGTCCGTGGGAAGCGATGGGTTTACTGATTGTAGTTATGTCTGCAATCCTACGAATGACATGAAAACGTCTTGTGAGACCTACTGTGAAGGTACCGGTGAACTTGTCTGATTAGAAGCTTTAAAAAAAACAGAAGAACCTAACTCTATTTAAATTGTTTATGAAATATTTGTCTTTTTATATTTTATTTGTGTGGGATTATGATCATTGTTTATTAAAAGTGGTCGAGTAAATTTTGATGTTATATAAGATGAGGAGATTACGGGGAAGTGTTTGTGCACTGATAACCGTTATTTTTCCATTTTTCTTTAGTAGCGTTTTGTCTTGCAATAAATGATTATCGCAATATATTTTGAACTAAATTGTGTTTTATTATAAAAGTTTGATTCAGTTTTCTGAACTGCGCTGTACTTTTCTTCTCCTGAATCATGTCTGGTGACCAGGTGACACATGCTTTCCATGAGAAACTGTTGGTGTTGTTCTGTCTACAGATAAAAGCACTATGTATTGTCTTTGTAGATTCGTTCCTTTCTTTTCCGGGTTTAATGACAATCAATTTCTTTGTTTCATTATGGTAAAACATTAATTAAATGTTCCTTTCACAGGGTTTTTATTTGTCGCCACCAAATCAGCGCAAAGACCCGTTGAAGAAATCGCCCAATCCGGAGATTTACAGGAGGACGTTCTCAAGATCACAGCTATAAGCTTTTCAATATTGCTTATAGTCATCTTATTTATTTTATGTTTCTTCATGAGACGTCGAATTCAGACCATAATTGCATCATACAGAGACAAAACACTAACATTTCCAATACCAGAAAGAACACCAAGTGAAGAAATGGAGAATGGAAGATCAGCTGATACGGCTTCGATCAATTAAAAGAAGATTTTCACATGTGTGAATATGTTAAGTGACTATTACATACATTAACTTCTGTTATGAGCAATATTTGGAAACATACGCGTTATTCGTGTTGTTCAGTTAACATTTTAGTGTTCCCTTCGCTGAGAGCTGCGATGGTCCTTACTAATGAACTCGTTGAGAAGGTAGTGGATGGTAGCTAGGCTTTGTTGCTTTAGCTTGTACCCAAATGAATATCATAGAAGATATATGGAAAGTTTAGACAGTAATTTGCATATGCGTTTAATTGGGACAAATATATTTAAAAAAATGATTATGTGTCGAATATTTCTACCGATGTTTGACTTTTAAGATAAAAGGAAACATAGTGTTTTAGTGTTTGTGTGCCTACTTAGAGAGTTTATTAATACTATGTATGTATGAACTTGTTGACTATTATGATACACGAATCTGTTGAATGTATCGGTTATATTATCAGTACCATGAATTAATGAATACTTTAAATAGTGTGTTTACTTCTAAAATTGTATTATCCAGAATTCTGTAAAAAAGCTATGGTTCACTCATTTGTTTATTTGAAAAAGTGAAAAATGTTTTCACATTCAACATCAATTGCTACTTAAACATAATCTACCTAATGAGTGCGCATATATTTAGGAAAAGAGTTCAATTCTACAATATAAAGCTCGGCTAAGTACTTACGCATATCGACAAAGTCAATGTCAAGATAACTCAACTTTACCATTGCTCGTGTATTGCCAAATCTGGGTACGTAGTAGTATAGTACCTTTGAGGGAATTTATCTGACCTCGTTAATGTACAAGAATTCGATAACGAAGCGAAGACTAAGTGGAATTATATAAACCAGTAATATAGCCTGACCAAAGTTTTAATCTAGGATAGCCGAAGAAATGCATCATTATCGATAAATATAATATTTACCGTAAGACATGGGCAAGTTAAACTAGACCAGTAGATGGTCTACCTAACCGGGATCTTCTTTTACACACTTTTTTCCCTTTTATTTCTGATATTCATGTACACAAAAACATATAATATCGAGATATCAAAATAATTTATATAGTTGTATATCTTCCATTTTTGTGTGCGTTGAAGTACATGAAACATTTTTTTTTGTTAAGTCAAGTGATGTTTTTGTCAAAAAGGCCACATATACTAATGTGGTGCAAAAAGTAGCAAAGAAGTTTTTAAGAGTTAATGAGAATAGATCAGAATGTTTCCATATGTTTTAATTTATGAAATGAGATGAAAAAAACATTTCTGAAGAGGATGTAAAAAAAACACTTTTTTAACTGTTGTTCCTTGATTTAGTCAGTCAAAAATGACCATTTTTCATTATGCCTTGTTAGTTTGTCATTGACTTAGGCTATTTCTTTTTCAATAGTTATTCTTAACATCAGGTACGATTTAAAACTTTCAAAACTAGGCAACATGTCTCTGTGTTTTCATTGAAAAATTTAAGTTTTACACACTTGACAAAGTACGATTTGCAGTATTATAGAACTGTACATACTTGCTATTGTTTTTGCAGTCTAACACATTCTACTAGTAATGACTGCCTCTAAGTATATAAAAGACCAATTGTGGCAAATTAATTAAATAAAAGGACAATAGATCAGGATAGTCTACTGATTCAGTGAGGTTAATTGTGGTAAAGTTTGGTCAAACTTCCATCAGACATGTAGAAGCTAGAGGGTAAACTTATTTTAACAACGGACATCCATAGATCATTAGAGTTCAGCATGAACAACTCATTCATTAAACGTGATTTACATGTATTTAAATATCTATTTAAAGTAGGTCTTAAATTAGCTTATGTTGGGTAATTCCATTTCTTTAAATAGAACGAAGCCACACATCGTTGATCATTTAAAAATATTCCCAAAAAGGCACTCCCGTCAAAATTTATCTTTCTTAATATTCACACTTTAACGCGTAGTTTAATCACTGATATATCGTTTGCTTTGAGAGATTAAATTTATCGCAAATATCGCAATTTATACTACCAGTCTTTGAATTCTACAGGATTGGTAAACTTCGATACTTTCGTTTTATAAAATAAAATAAATTACTTAATCAGTTACAGTTCTTAGTTTGTCACATTAGCACTTTGGTATAAATTGTATGATATTAAGCAAGAAACGTTTCTTACTGGCGAAATTGACCGTTCTCTGTACGAAACACTTTTAAATCGAATGTTTATGCTTTACATATAGCACAGTAATATTTTTCAACGATATTGCAAAAAAGCCAAGACATGTCTCGTGAAGAAGAGACACAAGTATGTATATGGCAACATTGTTTTAGACTAAATCGAACAAAATTTGCCCTACTTTCCCATCAAATTAATGTTCTCATTTTATTTAAAAAAACAAGCTCTTTTTTCCATATTGATCCAATATCTGCAATATGAGAATAATTATTTCACTCAGGACTGTGACATCACAGAGCAAAGTTCTGCTCAAACTCTCTATATATCATTTTATTTCAATGCAACAAAAATATTTGTAGGTGGGACAGACTGTAAGCTGGTTATATGTTCATATTACAAGAAAAGCAAATTTATTACAAGGGAGGTTCTATATATGAGTATTTAAGCGACATAAGGATTTTTAGATGATTGAAATATTTAAAGTTTTTTATTTACGACAAAGCCCTTTCATATAAAAGTGACCCAAATTGCTAGCTTTAAAACTTTCCCTTGACAATAAATAAATATATTCATTTCACCGTTAGATACATAAATAAAATTATTATTGAAAGAGGACTTGCGCCTTCTCAAACCCTTTTCTTTGGTACATCGTTATTTCGTAATCATTATATTAACAAAGAATGTATGTTTGACAGAATATTTATAAGTATACAGCTAATGTTATGTTGTTTGGCGACTTTCATGGGCGTTGTCAAAGTACGGATTCACTGGGATACTTAAGACTATGCTTTTCATAGAATCCCTTGTCCCAGTTCTATTTTGGGAGAGTTTTATATAGTAACACACCTGTAAAACCCATGCTATTATAATCATTTGCTACTGCGACTGCAGTTCACGTCTTAAACAGTTGTACTACATAAGATATATGATTGGTACAGTCTACTGGATAACGGAAATCTAGGTAGGTCATTTGTAGATTAGTTATTAGATATTAGTATATTAATTTGAATTAAAATGTATTTTATGAACATTGTTGTATGCCACGTTTTACGGGAGAACAAGTTTGGAAAGCTGTGGTAAGATATGTTCATATATTTAAAGTTTAAAGCATTTCTTCATTCTTTCCAGCAATGGCCCCTGTTATAGGAAGTGATGGGTTTTCTGTTTGTAATGAGCTTTGTGACCCAGAGAGCGGATATTCTTCATCGTGTACGAGACTTTGTAAAGGTAAGTTTGAGATGATGGTCTGAAATGTAGTAGAATTAAACACAAAAAAATAACACAGACAAGAGATTTACCACGGTTTTTTGTTTTGAATATTATATCAACAGTAAATGGACACACTTTTAAGGCGGTTATTATGCCCCCTTCGAAGAAGAGGGGTATATTGGTTTGCAGATGGCGGTAGGTCGGTCGGTCAAAGTCACTGTAACTAAAAATTGAAAAATGGTTTCCGCATAATAACATGAGTTAGGAGTGACCAATTGCAATGAAACTTGGTGTGTAGGTAGCTTGCATGGAGAGGAAGATATTCAAATATTTTGTCTTTTAAATTTTTATATTGTTTTAAGGAATAAAACAAAATATTATTTTTTTTTCGAGAGGGGTGGGGGGGGGGGGCGGGGGGGGAGGGGGCTGGCTAAAGGTCACAGATTTTTTTTTTCGAATTTGTTTTTTTTACGTCAAGGTCAGTACTAAAAATAGATTTTTTTTCAATTTTTTTTTTTTTTTAAATTGGTTTCAGCAAAAAGATTTTTAGAGGTCAAGGTCACTGTTACTAAAAATAGATTTTTTTCAATCTTTTTTTTTTAAAATAAAATTGTTTGAAGCAAAAAAAAATTTTGTTTAGGTCAAGGTCACAGTTACTAAAAACACTTTTTTTCAAAATAGTTTTAGATTGTTTTTTAGCAAAACACATTTTTAGGAGGTCAAGGTCACTTCTTCAAAATATTCTTTTTAAATTTTTTTTTTTTAACTGTTTTAATTAAGCAAGTGTCTTTGCCCAAGAACACACCTGGAACAGTCAAGGTGATTTTTGTTTCACTAGGGTCAAAGTCAATGTTAAATTCTAATATTGTTCTATGGAGATGACTGTTTCATTTTCTTTTTAGAATTTTGTTTTTATTCTACCATTTCTACATACGCCGTTTTCACGAATTTCACACTGACTTTTCATAGTACAACTTTTGCATCAAGGGGGGATACGTGTTTTACAAACATATCTTGTTTAAATTTGTATTGCCCTTTACATAAACGTCTTACCGTGCATTATAAATTGGTGATATAAATAAAGCAGGTAAAACCCATCTGATTCTTATTTTAAACTTTAAACGGGAAGTCAATAAATACATTGTATTTGCATTAACTTTTAAGGTTACATTTTCTGTTCTTCAGGGTTTACGTTTGTTTCTACGAAGTTTACTACAGTACATTCTTTGACTGAGGCTCAAAGTTCTCGTATAACTACACCGATGATGCCAGTGACATTATCTGGCTCAACTGTCACACACAATTCGTCTAATAATCTCGTTATAAACGTTAACCATCCGCAGTGGGTATACATTCCGATCGGTGTCATTGCAGCAATTATTGTATTACTGCTCTTATTCTATTTCCGGAAAAGATTGCTAAAATTATTTGCGAGAAAAAAATTGTGTGAGAGACTGCCTCATTCCCGACACGAGGAAATACAGCTAGAATCGATAGGAAAGAGATCAGTCGAAGAAGCCAAAAGTTTACTTGATCAAAGTAAACAGACCAATGACGGGGACAATAATGTTAGTAAAGAGGGTGAACAGAATAAACTTAGCACGGAGGAAACACACAACATAGAACGAACCGAACCAAAAGAAAGAACATTTCAAGTTATAGCACACGATAGTGATTGCCTTGGCAATGGAGAGAATGACAGTGACTCTGACTCTGAAACCAGTTCTGTTGAGTCTGGTATTTCACGATTAATTGGTTCAACAACGCCCAATGGAAGTGTTCCGATAAATCAAGAAGATGGTGTGCCAAGAAATAGCATGAAGAAGAAAAGTGCTATACGTGTTACTACAGAAATTGAATTACGTTGATTAACTTTTGTTGTTCAACTGATCGGGTCTGTTATAACGATTTGCCGTATCTTAATTGCTCAAGAACTATAACAGATATATCTTTCCGCATCTATATCATGCTTTTATGCTCCGATAAAATACAAGAGGACTTTAACACAATCGCTATACTGTTAAATTTGAATTGTACCGATAGAACAACTTCATTGTTTAAAATCACATCCTGTATGAGCATATTTGCTACACATATTGTCAGTTAACAATGGAAATTAAAAATCGATTATTGTCAACAATAATAGGCACTACATTGCTGTGTCTTTCATGATTTTAATCTGTGTATCACACGCGTCTTTCATTACTGTTTTATAGACACTGCCAAAACATTTGTATAAATCTCATATAGGGGCATGAATACTTAGACAACCTTTCATCAGTTATATTGCTTATATATATATATTTATAACCGTGTTAACATGTTCCAAGTAAATTACATTTTGTATATACGTGCTCAAAATAATAAATTTAATTAATATGTTTATTGAAACTACTTTAATTGTTTTCTATTGTCCAATGAGCTTACCGAACACACACTTAGCCAGTCTAGAATACCACCAGGTACGATTTTCGTGTGGTTTGGAGACACGTTTTACCTAAAAACATTTTCTTAAGCTTTTCAAATTAGATTTAAATCTTGAAAATGAGGTACCTACCAATGACAAGTCTTTCTTATGTACAACTGGCTTTTAAAATGTTCTTATACGCCCGAAGGTACGAGTTATGGGAACACCAAACTTGCTGGACATGTTTTCGGGCATACCGTCTCGGTCAAGTTCGATAACCAGCCAAACTGACCCAGGCATTTTTGGATTATTGCCCTTGAATTATGCGAAATTGGCCAAATTTACATTTTCCGCTCTCTTAGTCAATCAGTTTTTATCCGATCTTTAGCAAATGTAATGAAAAAAATTGTGGGTACTATGTCTAGACAAAGTTTGGATACCAGCCAAATCGCTTCAGGCACTTTTGGATTATGGACCTTGAATTATGCAAAATTGGCCAAATTAGCCTTGTCCGCTCTCTAAGTCAAACAGTTTTCATCCGATCTTCACCAAACTTGCTGAAAATATTTGTTGGTATACTATCTAGACCAAGTTTGATAACCAGCCAAATCGCTTAAGGTAAAATTAGCCTTCTCAGCTCTATAGTTCAAAGACTCAAGTGAATAGCCTTGTCCGCTCTAAAGTTCTAACAGGTGTTACAAAACCTATGAACTGCCAGGTACTGAATTTTGCCTTCTTGGCGGGCGAATTTTATGACAGTTTGCAAGTGCCTACCCTACCCCGGCAACCGACAGCCCGCTGCTATGATAGCCTTAACAGCTACGATGTTTTCATTGCTCTTTACTGTTTTAGGTCGGCCAACACTGGTATCGTTTTTGACTGTAGATTGGCCTGCTTTTAATGAATTAAAAAACTATATATCATGTGAGTATAGAAATGCATTTAGGTCATGATATACCCTACAGTTAATATAAGTTTTGGTTTTGATTTATACCAAGCCTAGTGTAACCTTTGATATAACAGCGAATATTCGTCTGTGTGGTGATCATTTTATATCATTGCAATTTTATTTCAAACTTCAAAAAATAGTTGAAATGCATATTTATATGCACACGTCCAATTGGATTTTAACACATAAAGTCTGCATTATTACTTGATAACTATTTTTCGAATGTGGCGGCTTCAGTCGCATATTGTCAATATTTTACTGGATTCGTTCAAGATAGCCATTTGGAGGTCATTTTGGATGTTTTATACTCATTGCTTACAGAGGTTTTGAAGGTCTTGTCCGCTTTATTTTCTTTATAACAGCATGTGAACAGCACAACGACTTGTGATCACATGTGAGTGTAGCGTAGCAGGGACCCACACAGTGAACGTTAGATAAAATAGCCTAATCACTATGTAAACAACACCGTTTACACATCGACCCATTTTCAGCCTTCCTTACTTCATCAAGAATAATGCATATTTATTAAAACCTATTGCATATATAGAATAAGTATTTATGATTTCCGTAAAAGTCTTCTTCAATGCCCAAATGCAAATCGTTCTGAAACAGCGACCGATTTTTGTTTACATTTTGCGCCAATCCGAATAAACCTCACACATTTCTGACACTGAATTCTTCCCTTATAACAAGCTTTTAAACAATGTCGCCCTGTGTCATCCAAATATTACACAACAGACGCTCGTAGAAATTAATTTGATTAATATTTCCACTAGCTTTCCAGTTTTGGAAATTGCAATATTCTATATGAAGTAATTGAAGCTGAATCTGGGTCTATGTGCGGACTGTGTTGTTTACCTTCCTATTGATATATAGTAACTAAGGTATTTTTTTAACTAAAATGCACTGTTTGGGTCCCAGGTACGCAACACTCACCTGTGATTACATCCTGATAACAACGATACTCGATTTCACAGATTCGTTTGCAGATTTTAATAAGTAATGTCGGGGATACGGCAACGTCAAGTGTGATTGGAATATTGGATGTATACACCAATATGTCTTTTTATGTCTTTTTTCTGCCAACCAATTATCATGTCAAATTGATACTGATCCATTGTTTTGATATGATTTGTCGCTGCAAGTGGGTAGTGAGCCACCTGTAGTGAAGGCATGTCGGACCCGACTAGCGAGAACAGCCTTGCAGAAACAATTTAGAGCCCTGTAACAGAACATTTTGCCCACTCTTGCTCTCCTAAACCCGCTGCTGGATTTTCATGAGACTTAAGTATTAAGTCTAGTTGTAAACAGATTAATTTGGGATGGTTTCGACCAAGGTCAACGCCACAATATTTTGTGGATACGAATTCTTGTCTGCGTTTAATCTCATAAGCCCCATACTGGATTTTGATAAATTTAGAAAGGAGACATCAGTCTTGTTGTGAGCCACATTGCAGTAGACAAGCGTGTATTGCAGTAGACAGGCGTGTATTGCAGTAGACAAACGTATATTACAGTAGACAGGCGTGTATTGCAGTAGACAAACGTATATAACAGTAGACAGGCGTGTATTGCAGTAGACAAACGTATATTACAGTAGACAGGCGTGTATTGCAGTAGACAAACGTATA
>JAUMHA010323242.1:3485-15624 GCA_032359765.1 Saxidomus gigantea | reverse complement strand
TATTGCAGTAGACAAACGTATATTACAGTAGACAGGCGTGTATTGCAGTAGACAAACGTATATTACAGTAGACAGGCCTGTATTGCAGTAGACAAACGTATATCACAGTAGACAGGCGTGTATTGCAAATGGCAAGCGTGTATTGCATTAGGCAAGCGTGTTCTGCATAAGGTAAGCGTGTTTTGCATTAGGTAAGCGTGTATTGCAGTAGACCGGCGTGTATTGTAATAGGCAAACGTGTTCTGCATAAGGCAAGCGTGTTTTGCATTAGGTAAGCGTGTATTGCAGTAGACCGGCGTGTATTGTAATAGGCAAACGTGAATTAACATAGACAATCGTGTATTTCAATAGGTAAACCAAGCGTGTATTGCACTAAGCAAGCGTGTATTGCAGTAGACACGCGTGTATTGCAGTAGACAAACGTGTATTGCAGTAGACAAGCGTGCATTACAGTAGACAGGCGTGTATTACAATAGGCAAGCGTACATTACAATAGGCAAGCGTGTATTGCACTAGGCAAGCGTGTATTGCAGTAGGCAAGCGTGTATTGCAGTAGACAAGCGTGCATTGCAGTATCCAAGCGTGTATCACAATAGGCAAGCGTGCATTTCAATAGGCAAGCGTGTATTGCAGTAGACATACGTGTATTGCAGTAGACATACGTGTATTGCAGTAGACATGTAAATTAAATCGTAGTAAAATTGCTTACACTTCCGGTATCGCCAGCAATATCAGAAACAATAGAAATATGACGAATAGCGTTTTTTTTAGGAATGAGAAGAAACAGCCAAAAATTCACGAAATGCAAGGAATGCACGGAAAACTACAAGTTTCACGACAGCTACTTCATGAAAGCGCAGCAAATAGTACCCCATCGAACATGTTTTTTAACAGATTAACGTGTTAGAATCGATTTTTTTTATATTTTTGAGTGATATACCGGTTATTATATCACTGTATGAGTGATATACCAGTTAGTATATCACTGTATGCCGTGTAGATGCTTCGCAATTAATCACTCAGGCCGTCGGCCTTCGTGATTAGATTACTACGCATTTACACTCCCCACAGTGATATACTAACTGGTATATCACTCAAAAGGGAATCTATTTCATAAATAGAAAATAAATTAATGGCTTAAACTTTTGCACGTGCTGGTTTAAGTGCTTGAACGTTTGCCTGTATCTGTTTTAACTGTCAGTTATGACGTATAAATAGCCTAGCTACATGTATATTAATTTAAAAACAAAACTGAGCAAATATTTTCAAACTAATTATTTCATATGCATACAAAGTCACATTTCACCAATCTTATAGATACAAATGTATAATAAAGGTTATTTATAATGTCAAATTTAAGTAATCACTTTTGTTCGAACAAGTGGGCAGGACCAATTAGTGTTTAGTAACTATGAATTTACACGAAATGATTTATGTTATGAAACAGTTTAATGTATAAAATCGGTTTAAAAGCCAAACGTTTAATAAACCGGCCACCATTGAAACTCAGCTCCTCCAACTTCCTTTCAAAATCACAAACTTTAATCCTACCAGTATATTTTAATTATTAAAGAGTTCTACCTCTATTCATGAATTCTTTTTATAACAAATAGTATAACTTGTATTAAAGGACCGTCCTCGGGATGTTGAAAAAGTGGTCTCCCGGTAAAATGGTCTCAATGCAACACAATTTATCATCATATTTAAAAGAAGTTCGGTATCAAAAATACTGGTCTCTTTATACAAGTGGTCTATTAATGCACGCGGTCTCTTAATACATGTGGTCTCTTAATACAAGTAATCTCTAAATGCACGTGGGCTCTATATACATGCAGTCTTTTAATGCATGTGATCTCTAAATACACGTGGTGTCTTAATACACGTGGGCTCTAAATACACGTGATTTCTAAACACTTTTAATACACATGGTCTCCTAATACGTGGTCACCAGAGTACGTTTGACTGTGTCCAAATACTGTTTACATATGTGATTAGAAAACTATGCAAGAAATACATTTTGCATTTTTACAAATATTTACAAATGATTGAGTCAACCAATAAGGGACACACAATCTTATCGTTGACTTTCTTGTCTTGAAGTTACATCATGAAACTCTTCATCACGCTTGCGTCTTTGGCTCTTTTCTCCAGCCTCACGAAAACTGGTGCGGCTGGCTTTACAATCCCAAATGTTGCCAATGTCGGCATAGGCACCTGTAAATTCATCAAATATGCTGTGTATAGTGTTGCATACAGCTAAAATTGTCAAGTTTTCAAATTGAACATGCTATTGTAATTGTTTTGTTTAGTAATGCGTTTCTGAACCAAGATACATGCTGACTTTTGAAAGGTAAAACAGTTAGATATTGTGAAAAAATGTGGAACAGTTACTTGTTTACATGTTTATTTATTGTTGGTGTTTTGGTGCGTCTTAAGCTTGTAAGCCAAATCCATCTTTTATTATAAAAAAGACAAGGTATTTGAAAAACAAACACTCTGCAAGACGAAAAGTGACTTTACTAAAATGGACACTAGATGGTGGACCTGGGCAACCTTGCCTATACCGACTGTTGTAATTAATTTGATAGACATTTATGGCTGCAGAAATAATGTACACAAAATCAAAATGACTGGATATTGGAATAAAACAGACGCAACATTGAATCACAACGTAGTACATACCTTTAGTTTATCTGTTTTATAGAATCTGTATTTTTGTAGCAATGTGACAATAGTAGCCTTCGCCTCAAACAGAGCTAGTCTCTTTCCGATACAATGTCTTGGGCCCTGTCCGAATGGCATGTATGCGTACTGATTTATATTTGCCTGATTTCCAGGTCCGAACCTGTGTGAAAACAAAACTGGATATCAACGAGTGATTTTATTTCTTTCGAGTGCACATGAATAAACAGGGTCCAACGTTTACATGGTTTTACTAAATATTCGTGCCCTATGACAATAGAAAGGAATTAACATAATACACTAGTACCACACTACTACATTTCGGATGACACAAGTTGAATCAACTGAGATGATATAGCATCAGATATATACATCAGGAATAGTGATAAGTTTTACCTTTCGGGGTCATATTTGTTGGGATTCTCCCAGTACTCGGGCATAAAATGGAGGGCTCGCACTGGGAATGTACAGTCCATTCCTTTCTTAATCTGGACACCATTTATCGTCACCTCCTCTAATGCCTCCCGGACAAGCCTAAACCGAATGTTAACATACTTTATTTTTCAATAAGTCCATATGCATTTATTCTACACAATCATAACCAAAATAAATTAAACCAATACCACAATGTTCTGAAATATAATCAGTTGGTTTCTACTTCATTTCCTTTGTACAGAAAAATACGCATAGAAAACAACAGTCGTATAGAAAGTTCGCATTGATTAAAGCAGTCGTTTGGAATGCTATAATCTATCGTTTGCTTCAACGATAAGTTTCATTTCTTTTCTAATTTTACATTAAGTACAACAAACTTTTTCGTTAACTTTAGATCGTTAATAGTTCCGGCCGACCGTGGGATTTCTCCCCAGGTGAACTTACCAAGACCACAAGTACAACAAATATTATGCGCCATCATCTCTATTTCAAATAATTTACGAGGGGAGCATATAACCAAATATTAAAATGTCACATGTGGACAGCTGAATCGGTTGCTATTTAAAGTCAATGATTGTACTCATTTTCCTTTAACTTCACTTGAAATGCATGTTACCTTGGTACCGGTGGATGTATTCGCAATGTCTCACTGACAACCATGTCAAGATATTTCAATTTAAACACATTGTCATATGTCGTTGATACCTAATTAAAAGAATAATTATACCAAATATTATCCTGCAAAATGCATTTTAAAATACCAAAGATGAATTTCAAACAACATGTAACCATATGTTGATAATGAAATGACAGTCTAAACATAAAAAAGATAAAAAACAAGAATAACAAACCTTTTTCTGAATGAGGCTTATACAATTAGATAAGAAAGGAGAGTAAGATCTTTTTGTTACTCTGCGTCGACATGAGCAAAGAATTCTTGAAATCCACTTACATCCCTTAATTCAGCTTCGATTTCCTCGATCAGTTTTTCTTGGCATTCAGGGTTAGTTACAAGATCATATATGATCCACTGCAAAGTGGTTGCCGTAGTGTCGTGCCCTGCTATCATAAACATTATAGAGTTGATAAGCACTTCTTCATCCGTCAGACCTAAAATAAACCTTGTCTATCAGCAGCAATTATTTACATTTATTTCGCAGCATACGAACTATAACCAATAGCTTTCTAGAATTTATACCACGTGACAGTCCAAAAGAATTTCATATTAAACTCTGTGGACTTAGTCGAGCCTCGTTTTTATTCAGAGTCCGACAAAAGCTTTATCAAATCCATGTGGAGTCCAGTATGGCTCTATGCGGATACTTCTTGTGTAGTAAATTCATTCTAAAAATGGTGAAGATACACTGCTAAGAATAATACATAATTCAATATGTATTTTCAAGCATATGAGGATGCTCATGTATCAAAGCATCACCTGCAATATTTGATACAAAGCCGATCTGAATCTTAGATTCATTTTAGCACCTGCTGAACAAACCAGTACTTGTCAATAGTTTGTGTAACAATATCACACTGAGTTATACAAAGATCTCAGCATCAAGCTATAACTTCAATTAAAATATGTAAATCAATTCTATACAGTTTCCCTAGCATTGTAAAACAACTTCAAAGAAAATTCATCACCTCAAACATAGTCTTACCTCTTTTTTGCATTCCTTTCAATGTAGCCCCTTTTAAATCGTCATCTGTCGTGTTGAAGTCACCCTTATCCTTATGAGCTTTCAGTAAAAGCTGGAGCATATCCTTGTGGTTCTAAAACAAAGTACAGTAAACTCCATATATAACAACACCGGATATAGCGATATTCCGAATATAAGGAACACATTTTCTCTGTCCGCATTGTGTCTTTCTTTATTTGTATAAAATGATATAAAGATATATAAGAAACACCAGATATAAGGAACATATTTAAATTTATTGTACATACATTTAGTTTTGTCTTTTCTTGTCTTTCTGAATGAGTTCTGTTTCATCTTAATTAGAAAAATCCTACTTGTAAAGCTGTGTACAAATGTACATAGATACAACAGTATTTATGTACATTTAATTGAAACAAAATCTTATATAGCTTATTAGTTACCAAAAGTAAATTGCTTTAGTACAACTATTTTACAATGTTCTTTTCATATTATAACTTTGGTTGTAAATACACATTAACAAATGTACTAAAAATTTCAATTTACATCTTCGATACAAATGTTGCTAAAATATACCGTGTACAATTACAAAGTATTACTTCTGGTCCCACAGGTCGAAGGAGCACTTTAGATTAACAATAACTTGTAGGTCTTATATTACCAAGAAAAATGCCTAACCGGTGAAATTGACCGTTGTTTGTACGAAAACAAACCCCGCAACAAACGTTCTTTATGTCACTTTTTAAATCGAAAGAAAATGATGTTTACATATAGCGCAGTATTTAATAAAAATAACATTGCAAAAAGTAAGAAGCACTGTCTCACAACTCTTTTTAGTGAAGAAGCGAAAAAACACACCAAAGAAAGGTATAGGTCAACATTGTTTCAGACTAAATAGAACACAATTCTATCATTATTCTTTCTGTAAATCTATTATTCTATATATTAGTATTTAAAGTTATACTGGGACTTTAAGTCATGTATCTGCGAAATGATTAATAGGTCAGAACGATAATCTGTAGGACAGTAAAAAGTTTACATGTTGTCATGTTATAACCTACCGACTGATCTTGTTGTCTGCCCTTAAAAGCCTCCTCTAGTGTCGTCTTGTAAAAATCATATGCATCATTTGAAATTACATTTACTCGTAAAAATTTACCAAAGATCTTTTGAATATCTGGGAAGAAAACTGTAAAAGAAACAATAGTTTAAAATTAAATTATTGTGGGAAAGCACCTTTATAAGATTATAAGCACTCAATTTCCTGACAGGAAACAAAACGTATCTACAAATCACAAGACAAATAAAAACATCCAAAAGATTGACCAATGTCTTTATTTCTTTTGTTATTGCGTTAAAGTCTTCGGTAATTAAAACATAGTTTGGGATTTTATTTCTTTGGCGTTGAAATATTCGTTTCCTTACAAACTACGCAGCTCTTCAAAAATTCATCGTGCTTCAATTATTTCGTCTTGAACACTAGAAAAAGTTTTCATGTAAAACCAATACCATCAACAGTTGTCTGTAAAACAATCTCTCTATCTAATGAAGTTACAACAAACATTTCAATTGGCTTATAGATGAGGAGCTAATCATGCAATTCTTATTCGGACGCTTCATCAGCAATAGACAGACTTCAATGCTGAATGATAACGCGCGTCTTCCTCGAACAGAGTAACCAATATCTTAGGGCGTCTCTGTTAATGCGGTATACTAATTAAGAGATAAAAATTTACATACTTTGAAGAACGAACAGTGGATTCATCAAGCCTCCAAACTCAACAAACGTCCTCGCATATTTGATGAAAGCAGTATCTGTATTTCTCTGTGCGCCAACATCTAGACCAAACCCTGTGCTGCATATAACGTCCATAGCGTAAGCCCTTATGTTTCTAGAACATTATATCGGCACATGGTATGTAAAACTCAAATATGAAATATATTATTACTGGGAAACAGAAATAACGACTCATGGTGCAAATTGAAATATTGTCATTCAAAATCATGAAATTTGGCAAAACTGTATTATATATTTAAGTATTATATACTGTTCTTTTTAAGGTAATTGATAATGATCAGTTAAAAGTATGAAGTAGAAACGTTCATTAACATTCGTATCAAAGAAGGCATGACATCAAAAAAAGAAGAATGGTTCACAATATTAAGGTACACTATTCTTTATATTGCAGGCATATTTGTCTGATTGTTGACAAACTCTGTTGTGGTGATAAACTTTGTAAAATGATATTTACAAACTTTATATCGAATGAGTAACTGCTTATTGATAGTGTCTTATTAGGGCATAACACTGTCATGTTTTTGTGTGTGAAATAGCACAAAGTTAGATCTAGAAGAAAAGTCTATGATTTATGCAGCTTTATATGTTATTCATGTTTAAGAATTGATTACAAGTATTAACTGTTCAGTATTATAACTGATAAAATATTGCGAATTTAGGACCTTTAAGTTGAAAAATTGAAATTAAATGCACATACTGTAACGGGACGTAAAGCAGTGGAGTTTGGATAAATCCCCTGCAGCGATTATTCGCTCTTACATTTTTCGATTTTTGTTAACGTAATTGCCACACCTCAATATCAAGCGATGGAAATCGTTAAATCATCAAAAGTATCAATGGAATGCTGCTTCTGAAAGTTTTCTTTACAACTTGGTATATGTTTGAAAATTAGTAGTCATTATTATTTCATAATAAAAAGAAATTAAGACAGGCTATGGAGTAAGATCAATAATTTCATCTCCTATAATAACAACATAGTTGGTTGTAGTCCGAATACTCACGGTTGGATGTCAAATCCTTCAGGATGCATTTCAATCTTTGTATCTAAAAGTTCATGCAAGGTTTTCATACAAGTATGCATGAAAGCATTCATCTGTCGAAAATTTAAAAAAAGTGTTAAATTTCTTTTCTGGGGTCAGTAACATTTTAGTTGTATACAGACGGACAGTTCACCCGAAAAATTGATCCTAGATAGGACCAATGTTAGACTCGTAGAAACTACTACTAAATTGGATAAAAACAAAAATATTCGATTGTCGAGTACAAGTATAACACTAGCACTAGCAGTTTTAGGCCATTTACTACTGCAAACAACTTAAATTAGAAATTAGAATTAGAAAGTCTAGATTATTAAATGCACTGTGACCTTTACACTTTATTCATACAGATGGTGTTTACCTTATAGCTATTCAAGATATTATAACATTAAGTTTTGCTTGGCGGTTTTCTTCCGCATCAAGAATTGCAGATAATTTTGTAAAAAAGTTTGAATAAAAGAATATGAATTAAACACATGTTGTGTATAACGCTTTGCATTTAACATTATATAAATAAAGTGAGATAATGTTGAATTGTTTCAGTCGCTATAGGCTTTATACTTTTGTATTTGGTTTTATCTTAAAGTGACATTATGCGCATCTTGTATTTTTGGTGACAGTTTTATAAAAGCAATTTTTGGTTGCTGTGCATTTAAATGTGTTAAATCAATGAGTATGCTGCATTAGTATTTGAAGTTAGTGCTTTAGATATAAAAAAATCGGACTGATAAAATGATAGTTTATTGTGTCGTTTTTGATGTTGGTAGAGATTTCGGCAGTGGAAGGGAAGCAACTCCTGCATGCAGTTGTTCTTTTCTTAAATTGACTCTCCCAGTCAAATAAGAAAATCAATATTTTGAAAGTTATTTTTTCATACTGGTATCGGGAAGAGTTTGGTGTATTGGGTTAAAAGCTATTATTTCCTCTACGCTTTTGTACACACACGATTATCAGCTGGATTTTTACTTGAAAAAAATGCGCATAATGTCACTTTCAGTACAATGTAAAGTCTTCATCTTGTGGGAACTCATAAAATATGAAGCATGTACGTGTATCAATTTGGAAGATATAAAGTCCTTATCTTTTTCCTACGACAATTTATGAAAAAAACGTCCGCTCCAGCGGTGTTCATTGTCTAATAAACAATGAGTTGGAGTCTGATGGGTAGTTACTAAAATGCACTAGAATATAGTCGGATTTTGACCGACGAGGAATAACTTATGATAAAACATATACATGTAGATATAAAATTGCAGTCACGACTTAATGCGTAAAATCTAACCAGCTATACCTCTCTAAGTTTTCCTGTAGAAAATATTGGAGTCATTGTTGAACGTAAAAACCTCCAGTGTTCTCCAGTGGCAAATACGATAGATGACTCCCACGATTTGGTCACTGTGATAATGTCCTGAAGGCCAGCACAAATAGTGTGATTGAGCATAACAAAGACATACATTGAAGCACACACCTTTTATAGTGTAACCTCGTTTGTTGGAGTTAAACACCCGTTCCAACCGTATTTTGGCTATTTCTACAGGCAGCAAGTTTACCTAAGCAACGTTCCTGGGAAGAACCAGTTATAGACTCCTATACTCCATAAGAAACTGACAACTTCCCCACATAAAGACAAATGGTCATTTGCAGGATTCTATCCCATGACTCTAAGATAAAGTAGCCTCATTTATTGCGAAGATACATGTTAAACAAATGAAATGAAAGTAACCGGAAAGATCATTTAACAAAATTCAGATAAGAAACGAATTATATATAAATCGTAGATTTTGTCAAAGACTTTTTGCATTTATGTAATTTAGGCCATCAGTTGGATACAGTGTAACAAATTTGAAATTTAACAATTTTAATAAATTCTTTATTTTGAGAAGGTAACATATCATGAAAGTTATACAGACATTCAACATAGCATCATATTTTCAATACGGCCTTCTTGTAATAAACACTCAAAATAATTACTTACATACGTAGTTAACACATTCCAGTAAGTATGCTAATTGAATTCAAAATCTAATAATATTGTATTAGTGGTAGTTAATGTGAATTGTTTGGTGAATTTTAAAAGATCGAAGACTTGGTAGATTTCGGATCTGTTAAGGAATATTACTCCAAACATTTTTACTACTATGACTAAAACCATTTTTCTTAGTAGTTTGTTTGAATACCTTCGTTTGAAGATGATTTTCAGAGAATGAACGTAAGTTAAAAATATGATTATTATAAAAATTCAAAAGATCAGATATATACCTTGGAGCTAAATTGCTTTGAGATTTATATACAAGTAAAACAGTATGATAGTTAGATTTCTGTGGGAAAGAAAGCCACTGTAGTTCTTGGAACATTTGTACAGACCTAGTTTGTGATTGTCTGTTATAAATAATTCTTGCTGCAATTTTCTGGCTCTAAACTATCGTTTTTGTGCATGTTTGCCATGTCCCCATACCTTACAGCAGTAAACAAATGTAGGTAATATATAACCATTATAGAACATACATTTCATCTCGTGCGACAAGTAATAACTAATTCATTTTAGCAGGGCAATTTTAGAGTTTAATTTAGACGTTACTTTAGCTAGTTTGTATTTCCATGAGAGAGTGTTACCTACATTAACTCCAAGAAGTAAGAAGTATTTGAACAGTTACATTTGCAATCTGTACATTATTTACTTGCAATAAAAGTTCTTTTTTATCTCTCAATTTGTAATTAGTTGCTATAATCATGCATTTGGTTTTAGCTGGATGTAGTGCCATATTATATAAAACACACCAATTACTTATTGACGAAAGACGATTTTGAAATTGGTTTTGTATATCAATGATATTATTTGATGATGCGTACACTGTAGTATCGTCTGCATACAGGTCTGCACCTGAATTATTTTGCAAATAAGCAATTTCATTAATGTATAATAGAAACAAAATAGGCCCTAATACCGAGCCCTGGGGTACACCAAATACATAACATATAAACAGACATTTATATACGTGACCTGGCATTCATACAATGGAACTTTGTAAATTGTGAAAGTAAAGGGCCAAAAAGATTAAAGTAGTCAATCGTTTGGCAAAATATCGAGACTGAACAGCTCTGTCGAAAATTAGACCTGTTTGAGAAGGTAAAGTAAACAAAGATATAATGATAGTTGAAAACATCCTGCAAAGAAAGTAAGTACATGTACGTGTTAAATCTTCTGTAAATCATTGCGCAATTCAACAAATTCTACTCGCTGATTTCATTCTAGCGAACATTATAATATTGATACATTAAAGAGGAACATACCGGACGGTCAGTGAATTTGGAAAATTCCTTAACCATTATCTGTTTAATCATATCTGTGTCACTTATGATAAGCGTTGGAGTGTTTCCCAAGTAGACCCTAGTGTATAAAATGAGAGAAAATTAGCACATTAGGTAAATAGTAAATTATTCACAACCTAAACTGACTTTCAGAAGTAACCGTTAACACATCTCAGATAGTCCTAAACTCGCCTGAATACGATGCATTTGATCAAATAGGCTTTAAGTTTGACGGGACTTGTCTGACAATTCCAAAGCCGTTTCTATGTTCGGAGTTTTCATTTTGTCAATAAACTTTCTTCCAAACAAAACCCTGCTAATACAATCCGATGCATATAGTATACCTTGCTCATACCATAACAATCTCTTTCCAAAGATTCAATGCATGAAAAGAACGCCCGGTAAAAAACACCCGTTTGGTACTATGACGAATATCGTCATTTAGATGTGCCGTTGACAAATCACGGATTTTCACGGAAATCACGGAAATATATTTTTGATATAATTTTTCTGTAATTTTTGTCTGAAAGCATAATCTTATCACGATATAAATATAATTTTTATGAAAATATATACAAAACATATCCATATCTTTCTCAGCGTTTGTACGTAAAATATGTTCATGAGTTCTGTATTTTGTCCGTGATTTTTCCGACTAAGATTCGTGATTTTTCTGTGAATTTGCCGACTCAAGTGGTTCTCAAAACTTTTCCGTGATAAAATAATACTTGTGAAAATACAATATCAAGTTTAATTAGAAAAGTATTTAGTATTTATTCAATTTTGGTTGAACTATTTTTTCAGCAACCAAGTGACTCTTTTCTTCTTCTTTCAAGTTTTATTAGTACTTGTTCAGACTTACGAATGGAAGTATGTTCAGTCTGAAAATTCAGTTGCTTCCTGTTTATGTCTACCACTTGCATAGAAGTACCTTTAAGTGTCTTTTGGTAAGTGATTTTAAACATTTTCCCCGTAAATAATTCGTGCAAAGTTATTTAGAATCAGAAATATTCAACAATATAAACAATCACCCGCTTCAGAAAAGAAGTCTGTGAAAGTACTCACCCAAACACATTTCCATTCTGTTTCACCATTTCATAATCAATATATCCAAAGCCCTATTTAAAACAATGAAATCTTACAAAATATCTGTAACTTAGTTGAATCAGATCTTCTATGACAAATGTGACTAATATGAATAAGATAACATAAACACTTGC
>JAUMHA010323131.1:3258-14413 GCA_032359765.1 Saxidomus gigantea | reverse complement strand
ATCGCGTGCCATAAACAAATACAACTTTCTTTGCAAGATAAACAAAATAGTATCGCACTTAGGCAGTATATCTTCCCTTGTCTTTCATTTATATACATGGCTAGGAACTATTTTATAAGGTGTTCTGTGAGAGAGAATGTACAAATGTACCTACATTTGGTGCTAAATCTTACAATATCACTAATATGCTGCTGGTATTCATCCGAACTTTCAATTGATTTACCGTGACAAAATCAAATCCCGATTGCTGCAGTGTAAATATCAAGTGTAACGTCATCCAAATAAGTTTATGCACAGAATTTCGACTAACACATGTTTTTCATATCCACTCTGATTATTTTACTGACTAACAGGCTGAAAATGCAATGATTAATCGCTGATAGAAATAGAAATAGGTAAACACTGAATTGTTTAATGATAAGGTTATTGTTGTTCAGCTTTAGCTTATTTTTGCCTCATTTGGATTTTATCGAAAACTGAAGTAGAAATAAACTGAAACCCTTTTAGCGGATCTCTTGCACATTAATCGTGACACGATAATACATGTATTGCAACTGATAGAAAGTGCGATTTCCTTGATATTCATGTAATAAGACATCCAGAGAATCGTAGCAATATCAATTTGAGTGAACAACTGAAGAATTTAGTCCTGAGTAAATTCATATTGAACACTTCATATACATGTATTACCAAATGAAATAGCTCATTCAATGAAATTTAAATTCTATTTAAAACTAAACACCACTGGGCGCATTGAACACTCTGTTGCTCATGTCGACATTGAAATCACGTATTGTTGTATTGAAATATATCAATACACATTTGAAAAAGAAATGAAAGCATTTACTATTGATTATTTCACTACAGCAAAGAAGAACCACAATTGCTTAATTCACTTAAACCTTCTTTATTTTAAGCCGAAAGCAGACTCATAGTCAAGCAACTTCATTCGGGATTCGAGCATTCAAGGTATAGAAATCCATGGCGTAGGGTGTCATGTTGTTCAACAATAACGTTTGCTGAGGAAAATGTGTGATTTTTTATTTTATCTTCGTGACATTATGTATTGATGAGGGTATAATTGCAATTCCAAATATTTCAAAAACCCAAATACATGTACATCAAAAAAAAATAAAAAATGGCAGATATTAATTCACATAGGTTTGAGTAGCATGATTGAGTAGATTTTAACACAATTTTTATATTCTGGATGTATAATTGTTTTACGGACGCAATGTCTAGGCAATGTCCTGTACTATACAAGGCACATCTGGTTTCTGCAATCTTTGAACGTTGCCGGAGAACAACATATTCGACGACAGAGTACGTGGGAGATTAAGCGATTAAGGTTACCTCTAGGGTCCTTGGGTGATTATATTGGTACTTTGGACACTGATTTAGTCACCCAGCCAGACTTTGTCAAAGCTTGTTCTTGGTATTTAATTGTTTCCTCCCTCATTCTAAATGTTCTATGATTCAAGCAACTTAACCACAAGAGAGAGAATAATGTAGAATATATCGACTTCAGACAGCAAGTTAATTTTTAAGCTCATTTGTATTTTATTGAATCAGATGTCGTATCTGGAAAAAGTCACAAATAATATAGCAACACTTATTGTTAATTCGCTTGTATTTTGAAGAGAAATATAGAAACATCATCTTTGAAAGATTGAGTACAAACTGGATAGAGAAATAGGCAATATATCAAGAGCATGCTGTTTGCGCAACGAAAATAATACAAATGCATCGTAGTCCTTTCTGCTTTTCAGTATAAGTGGACCGCCGATGTGCAATTGTTTGGTATTCGATTGGGAGAAGAAGAAAGTAGTTTTTTTTATTTTTATTGAAATGAAATGACATCTGTGAAATTCTAGCTTCTATGCATCTTAGGTTTCCTGAAATTATTTGACGGAGTGACTTCCACTTCATCAATTAATATTTTAACACAAATAAAACTTGAACAGCCGAAATAATGCCCTCTCCTTTGCTTTTCAGCTCACATGAGCACATGTCCTTAGGTCATTTTGCTGTGCGGTGTCGATCGCACCCCATGTGTCTGTTCACCACGATTTCTACCAAACAACTAGCTGGACGTTGGTGACACTTGGTATAATATATGTTTTAGATGGTCATCAGCCAAAGTTGTTCAAAGATTTCACCTCCGTTCAGAACACCTGTTCATATGTCCACTCAAAAGAAAATACTATTCATATTTGTTCATTAAGCATACATTAACTTAGGGGCATATGTATCAAGATCAAGTTTATCACAGCACAAGACAAGATTGCTAACTGCAATCTATAAACAGTGCCCAAGAGCCTCAAAACCATCTTGCCGACTATTGCAAGACATGACAGTTTTGATAATTCTTTTGTAACATTTTTAAGTTGCCCTCTTCTTGTTTTTAAGTCGTACATCTTGGTCCAAAATTTACCCCACTTTTGATTTTACAATGCCTTACACAGGATAACAAATATTGGCGTCAAAATAATTTCACAGATCTGTTTCGTTGGTCAACCTATATCGAGATTGTCATGTCATGTGGATAAATAAAAAAGAAATGGACACAATAAGGCGGCACTTGTTTTCATAATACTAGTATAAGAGCTGAGAACATATTCGTAAAAACACCATGGGCCATATAAGTGTTTATTAATTATATATTTTCCAGATATAGATAAACTCTAAAAGAGTACTGTCGTATTTGGATATTATAGTTTGTACATTAAAATACCTATAATCACTTGTATCTCTTATAGTACAAGGAAAGATGTCTTTCCAAAGGAAAATGGCTTTTATTTGTACAAGATCAATCCTTACCGAAAATACATATCATAAATATAGCACAGTATTTCTTCAATAACAGTGTGGAAAATTAGAAGCGATAGATAAGAAAATGACATGAATAGAGAACGCAAAACGTACTATTTTGTTATATTTTCTATTTGGTAAGTTCATTAGTATGTCCGAACCAATTCACAGTGATCACGGGCTGTTAATGGATGAAATAAAAGCTCATTTTTTATCAGCTAGAACGAATTAGCTGACGAAAGAGAGCCTCCAGAAAAATCAGTTCAGCAACTTAAAGCTCATTCAAATACTGTCTGACTTGCTATTGAAAAACAAACTAGAGCGCATAAAGCCTTAAGCAGATAGCTACACACGCCTTTCGATGTATATCAGACTGTAGAAAGGCGAATACGATAAATTGTTAAAATAATTACAAAAAGAAAACGTGCTAATGACAATTAACACAAACCAATGCCCCAAGGTCTGGGAATCACTTTGCAGAAGTTATAAAAAAAAGTCGTGGTTAATAAATTTACAGTAAATACCGACCTACTGACATTAATAAGAAAAAAACCCGACTTAGGGTCAACGTGGTCTTCGAAGATAGACAAGCAAACAATGCATATCTAAAACATACCAAATATAAATCACATATTAATCAGAACCTTGTTTCTTGCATATCGGATCGGCATTTCCGGTGATTTTGCCCATGCCGGTAAAAAAAGGTCTGGCACCCCTCCTATGCCAGACGACTCTCGTAAATAACTTATGACGTAACGTTTTAAACATTGTGACGTCTATTTCCCAAACACAACGGCGGAAAATCGTTTGTTTTTCATGATAATTCATCATTTTGATAAGTTTGCATTTAGAATTCTACTTTAAAGTGCAAGACAATATGCAAGAAAAAGTGTCCACCATGAGACATTTGGCTCAAATAGAAATATCTGTCACCTCGGGTAACTGCTTAACGGCAGAGCCTCGTTCACGCCAAAACAGTCACCCTCGGTGACGCATATTTCGATCTGAACCTCGTGCTCATGACAGAAACTATTATTCCTACAAAACATTAAAAAGTATTTTTGGTATTTGCCGTCGTATTCGCCCAAATAAAATATTTCCTATAGTTGTTTTCCAGTGAACATTGTTTTGTCTGCTTTAGATAGATTTGTTTCATGAGAATCTTAAACATTTGGTGAATATTCAATAAAGGTAGGGTCTGATAAAATCTGAAATTGTATTCATCAACATACATCGTTTGTGACTTTCTTTTTTGTCTGTTTGTGCGTTAACCTATACATTTCCTAAGTGTCATTTTTATATTTTTAACAAATAATATAAAACAAATGATGGTGACCAAGAATACAAAAAGAAATCTGTCACTCAATACAAAATAAAGTTTGACATAGCATCAATGTTTGAATAAGGCGTTTAGCGAGGGACGTAAGTGTTTGTTCATTAATACAATATCTGCTGCTTGATAAAACCATGATACAAGTCAGAGCTTTTTGAAAGCTGTCCTTCAATTGATTCTAATCTCTTATATGTAATGTGATTGAAGGTTGTACCCCCATGTCCATACGAAATTGTCATTATCATCGTTGGTGGTTATTTAAACAAATACAATTTTCATAAATCAGTTACGTGGTTCTCTAAAAGATGCAACTATGCGTAAAATGAAATATAATTTGTTGATGTGCTGATAATATGCACCCCTAGCTGCTAGCCTTATCAAACATTGAAGAAAGTTTTATTATTTGAACACCATCTTCATTATTGTTTTGTTTTTGTTTAAAGACAATTGAACAGGAATGCGACATATTCACCACAGGGGTCCAGTCGGCCATGTGTTTTCACAGCAGAGGTCAATTAACAAGACTGGTCACTGGTAGACCTAGCTTCTGTTAATCCCTTACATTATGTACAGACATTGTAGAAAAGGGATGTTAGTTCTACATAAATTTAAAGATCTCTATAAGATATGATTGTTTTATTTGATCAGTTACCTTTTAAGAATGTAATTTGCCAATCAAATTAAGTTATAAAATCAGTTTCTCAAGCAAATACTTTCACTATGAACAAATGATCACTTACAGTTATTATATCAAAAGTTTTAGATAATTATCAATTAATTGTCTGTTATGACTGAAACATAAAAGAAAGTTTATACTTTTAAATGATTGCAGAATAACTGTGATTCCAAAGTAAGATTGAGCAATGTTATAAAGAATTCTTCTGACTGTATTTATTTCTCTTTTAATTAAAAATGCAACTGACTGCTTCTTCTAACTGTTAAATAAGCCAATACTTTTTCTTATGTTTCTACTACAAAATCTTAGTATTTCATTTTGTTTTAAAAAAATGAGATAATGGGTTTGCTGTTAGAGTAATTACTTAATAAAAGTAATAACTTAATAAAAGCTAATGTCTTGTGCTGCCTTTCAAAGGGAGCACGATCCTATGATTATATGCGAATTATTTATATTATACATATAAACTGCTGTACCATGCGCTTCTGTAGAGTACTAGGGTATTGATAGATGTGGGGATGTAACGAAAGAGTTCCGTAATGTTTTCATGAATCATTCATTTATTGTTAGATGGGATAATAGAAGCAAATGCACGCATTTTTGAAAGATAATTCATCTTTAATCGAGCTCAATGGGGGAGAAAAAAATAGGATTTGTTGCGTAACGGGTTTTTTAATGCAAGTTTTAAAAACTGTGGAACAAAACGTTCTTGGGTTCGAACAGTAGAACATATTGATTTTGCATGCTGAAGTCAGGAAAGTGAATTGATGCCTGCATATTGCAGTGTTTGATGAAAATTGTTTGCACAAAACAAACTATGTCCCAATGGTATAAATGATCGCTGTCATAACTATTAAACTCTTCGATATATTGAAATTGCATTTTATTGTCTATCTTCGAATAGAATCAATAACATTAATGCGGTAAATTGAAAATACGGGAGATTCTTGTTTAATCAAGACGCAACAATTTGATTATTGTTATTCTTTCAGAGTTGATTTATTGTATAAATTCATTTATCACTGAGATTAAATTGCAAAAGGTAAATCTAGTTTGTTTAAATTTCTTTCATTGTCAGATAATGCGTTTGTTTTGTTTATAAATACAATGCATTAAAATATTGGCACCAATTCATAGAACTACCAGAGCGAAGGTAATCTGTAACTCTTGTAAAAAACACATTATCACTTATCTGTTTCTACATTCAACCTACCAATAAGGCGACATCAAAGCGAAAGCAAAATCAAAACAGTGATCAGATTTCGACCATGTAAAGAATTTTTATATTTCATTATTTTGATATTGAAATAATACAGCTGCCTGTTGCAATGTGAAGCTTAATGATAACTTGTCCTGGGTAGAGATTTCTAATGTCAAATCAAATTAAACATACGCACATTCAATGAATATATTGAAATGGAAAATCATCTATACAATTGAACAAAAACATGAATTGCTTCTGTAAAAGTTCAATACATGTAGTCTGCTGTAGACAAATAATGCTATAGTACTGTCACCAATTCACAGCAGTTGTATCATTCAGGATAAATGCTTGGTTATAGTTACAACTATACACTAAAAATTTATGGTTACAGATGACCGTATACCTTTCCACACTCATTCAACTATCAAAGACTATTCAGATTCCCCAAATCACTCTCAACGCCATGCATATTGATGGTCACGCGTACAACGATATACAGTAGTGTTTTAGATGGATTATTATTCAAAGGCGTGCAAGGTATTAAATGAGTGTGTACTATTAGCAAATACTTTTTTTTTCAAATACAGTAATGAAAAACACTAACGTACATTATCGCTCGTAGGTGGAACAGGATTGCTTTGTCTGCCACGTTTCCATTGCCCGTGTGTAAATATTTGAAACACAGTAATGCTTTAAATCTATTTAATATAGTCCCTACAGTAGAATACTGGTATAATATAAAACATACTTAATCACTTGCGCGGCAGATATACTTCAAACTCTCCCAAAGTGTGTGCAGTAATACTAGCACGTTTTATAAACGAATTGTTTATTTGACAGAGAGAAATGATTGCATTTTGAAGTGACTGGAATACGCATTCAATTAGATTTTATGTTTTGAAGGTGTTTGAATACACTGTCAACCGAGAGGAATTTTGGAATGTGAAGCCAAACCTTATAAAGAGCCTTTGAAAGCATTACAAATCAGTACTATAATGCACACTATTAACGAGAGCCAACAGACTATATGCACCGAGCATCTATTAATACGACGACTTTGATTACTACAACTGTACAACTGATCATGATTATTATCACTGATCACAATGGCCAATTGTGATGCTAGATGCAGCGCCAAATCATATCAAGAGCCTTTTAAAACATTGCGAAACTCTACGATAATGAACACAATCACCAAGAGCCAAAAGACTACATGCATCGAGCATCTATTACAACAGCAACTTCGATTATAACGTTTTAACTGATCATAATATTGGTTGGTCATTTTGACTACGGCGTACGCAGCTTCCTTCTTCGTACTAATATCATAGTAATTTGTGATTAAACGATTTAACAGATCATAATTTCGGAAATATAACCGTTTGCAACTCTTGCCTTTCCTCATTTTCGGACTTCATAAATTATTACGTCTTTCAACTATATTGTAATTTCATGTCTCTTCCGTTTCATTCTTGCGTAAGTGTATGTGTAAAATAGTTCAAAGTCAACTACAGATGTTGCTACTATATTGACTGTACATAGTAATATCTTCACGTTTTTATTGTCTCTCTTCGGATTAGTTGTTGTCGTACTACAATAAACATTATATTGTGAAATCCCACTCAAGATAACATAAATGTATTTGTTCGACACAAATATCCAAGGAACCCACCCATGGGTTCTATGAGCTTCAGTACAATAGCGTTATCTAAAGGCGTGCTCTTTCATTTTAATGCATGTGTAAAAAATACATCCTTGCCATTTTAGCAATATTTAGCATAGGACCACACAAATGGTCAGGTTCGTGTAAACTCGCACTCGATATTGCATGCATACTTAGTTGTGAATGTTAAATTTTCAATAGCTTACAAACTCAGCTATTCAGTATGTTGTCTATCGGTCTAACAATGAGTGTTACTTTTTCAAATGATTTGTGTAAGTTTCCGTCATTCATCTATTTCCTTTGCATAATTAAGTACCTTGTCAAGACAAAGAAGCAATAAAATCGACATATCTAATAACGGAAAAAGCAAACCTTTATAATGTCCGAATAATATCTATTTCAATTGTACTCATAAATCATGTTTAATATTTTATGTATCTTTACTAATAAATGTCATACGATTGCTACCCGTTATGTTTTACGCGAGTATTCATTCTGTATTAACTTGGGCAAATGCTACACTGACAGAAAGATAAATTAATGATTTTATTATTTTTCATAGTTTATTGACTTTTGTTGTGTTTCGAAGCCCGTACCAATAGGATTATAGTAAATGACTTGCGGGCAGTTTACTTAACCATCGTTGTGTGGAAGGGCAAATACTAGACTTCAATCCCCTGTAATACTTTCCAAACATTTTCATATAAAAGAGTTAGGTTTGTATCAAGAAAGAAAGTAGAGGTGATTTCTTTCTAAATGCAATGTTACAAGAATCGACAAAATAATTGTAGAAGATAATTAACTGTGCAATAAAAAAGTTTTACTAAACCATTAGTGTCAGTTTGCATTGTGAAACCATGCTTTGCTAGTCTTCTGTTTTACCAATTTATTTGATGAATTACTTAATTAAAGACAACCGTTGATATGTGTTAGCTCTTTTCTGTCATTAAGTGACTCGAGAAAAGCTTCAGAACGCGTTACATATAATTAATTACGTGCACCTATGACGGAAGATGATACTTGAAATTTCAAGGCAATCTGTCAGACTTGTCCGGTCATTATTCTACCCTGTCATTTTGTGAATAATACTGTATCATCGAACCACTGTACAGACATTTGCGGTTTGTACCGGCTACGTCATTATTTAAGCAAATGTCTACATATTCAATGTTATCGCTCTTAAACTTAAAAACGTTTATGATTATATAAATTATATTTACACTATTCAGCTTATAAGCCGCATCATAAACGTTACTTTAACTACCACAGACAATATACTTTATTCAAAGAAGCGTAAAACGCAGAAACTTTCCTCGAATTTATAAATTTTGTATCTTTGTTGTCATAATGAATAATTTCAAAAACAATTTAAATAAATACAGAAAGTAAAAATAGGATTTTCAATGCATGTGTTACGGTTCGTTACTGAACTTGCACATTAACGCATAGATAATGGTCTGCTTTAATTACCCGTAAATTGAGAAAGACATATAGACGTCCCGACAAGAATTTTCAAGGACGCACTCATAGAGTTAAGATCAAAAGCTAACACGACACGATTGGTAATTCCTGGTCATGGCGTGTATATTTTTTTTGAAATCTTTTTAGACTATCGGGTGAAATATATGAACACAATATCTTTGCATGATTTTGTACAAACCGGATTAAGAAATCAGGTAAATATTTTTAAGAATTATATTGTTATGTAAAGAACACCGGATTCTTGATCTTGCTACTTGTCAGACACATACTTTAGCTCAACTGGCACTTTGTGCAAGGGTGAGCTTTTATGATAGATGATTTACCGTCATCCATTCGTCGGCTTGTACATTCTCTCATTCCATGGTCATCAAATAAATTTAATAAGGGGATCACTTGTTTAACTTAAACATACATTTATATATAGGAAAACCTTTAAAAAAATCTTTTTCTCCGAAACCACAAGGTCTAAAGATAGGATATTTAGTGTGTTACAGTGTACAGCTTTAAAGATTATACAAATCAAGCCCCCGGAATCAAAATTGACTTTGCCCTGGGAGTCACCTGGTGTAGAAAAAGCTTTAATAATCTTCTTTCCTAAACCAAAGTCTAGAGCCAAGGTATTTGGTATGTAACATTGACTAGAGGTCCTCTACGAAGTTTGTTCAAATAATGCCCCTTGGGTCAAAATTCACCACGCATATCGGGGTGTGGGAGTCCCTTGTTTTAATAAAGAGTTATAGGAGAAATCTAGCTTGCAATATGTTCCTGTACCAACCACCGAATAACCAAGCAACTACTGACTTCCTTAGCAACCGGTGACTTTCTAAGCAACAAGTGACGCATCCAAGCATCCAGCGACTTCTCCTTTGAACAAGTGGCTTCCTTAACAACAGTGACTTCCCTAGCAACCAATGACTGCCTTAGCAACAACTTAGTCCCCTGACAACCAGTGACTTCCATAGCAACTACTGACTTCATAAGGTACGTGCACTGCTACACAGGTGAGCGATATAGGGCAATCATGGTCTTCTTGTTATAATGTTAAATACAGTTTGACTTTTTCACTCTTATACTTTCATCTTTAAGATGTGAAATGGCATAAGTATGTTCCTAGTCTTTAGAGAATATTTGAGAAAGTTCGGCCTCGCGAGACGATGGCTTACGCATTTGCTTGTATAGTTTTTACTGTACCGTCTCGATTTACATGTCATGCACGACCACATAGATAAAATGTGTTAACATTTTGCAACCCTATTAATCTTCTTATCATTCTCTTCTGTGAAATCAAAGAAAGTTAAAAAATCAAGAACTATTCCCCTTTGTAACATTAATAAGAAATCATTGAGGAATCATTAATTTTGTATCTGTATCGAAGTTCTTTGGGTACGAAACTAATATTGAAATTGATAATGCCAATTTATCAGGGTACATCAGTGATGAACTGATGAGATTAGGAATTAATTCATGTTTTGTTTGCTGATTTCGTATTGAGATTGAATGTCAGGAAATTAAATCCTAGTTCTTTGTTTGTTTCATTAAATGTGCAGTTACTCCAAATGTCATACGATGTCTGCTTAATCAAACCAGAATTTGATTTAACAAAATTCAATCAAAATATCTGCTGTCGAATACGTAAATTAGATTTAAACATTACTAAATGAAACCACCTTTTTGTAAAACTTCATTTCACGACCCATATAAATGCAATATATATGCATTACTGCGGGCGTGGGATAAGCAAACATACAGTTACGACGAACATCTCCCAGATGTAAGTTGAGCAGTTTTATTTAGATTACATCACGTAAACGTTCAAAAATTATGCCCGAACAAAATGCTAGAACGGAAGTAATTTTCTTTTGTATAGAAAAGACATTAGCTTTTTTTTTTTAAAGTTATATACTGACGTCACCTTATCTGACGTTTAAACATTGACCTCGTGTCCTATTGACCTCAACAGCAAGTTGCTTTTCAGAAATTATGTAA
>JAUMHA010323020.1:0-14414 GCA_032359765.1 Saxidomus gigantea | reverse complement strand
AAAAGGTAAAGGGGTTTAAACTCGACTTTAAATATGCAAATGTCATTAAAAGGGCATCCATTCCACTCTGATAATTTTTGTCTTTATACTATTCTTAATTAATGGCAAAAAAATGATGAACTTTTACCGTCTAGATTTCCATTAACCAGATTTAAAATCAGCCATTATACACATAAGTTTCCAATGAATGAAATTGTTTTTATGACTATTTGCCGTAAAACATTTAAAAATGGTTAAAAAGCTGAAAAATATAAGTAAAACAGAAGAAAAAAAGTGAAAAAAAGAACTGGTTTCGGATGGGATTTGAACCCCACCCATAAAAGTGCAGCGCAGACGCCTTAACCAACTACACTACGTACACCTATTTCATTTATGTAGGAACATAACATTATAATGAGAGACGAATCTATATTAAGAACGACAACTCTTGCGTTTCTAGGAAAATAGACTGTGTCTACAGTTTTCATCTCAGAAGTACCTCAGTTTTTCAATGAAGAGAGATGCATATATTCGATCTAGTGCTTCTTCATGCATCTTTTACTTACCCTGTATTAAATATGTATGAAAGGAATGTATATGTCAATCATGTAACTAGACTAAATAGAACACACTAAGATAATTCTATTCATATATTTATCATTTATTTATAAGTCTACTGTACCTGAAGTACTCATGGGACTTCAAACCTGGGGTTCGGCTATCACGACAAAGAATTGCTTAAGAAGACGACATGTGCCGCGGTTTATTATCGACCAAAAGCAAACATGAAATTCAACGTGCCATATACATATTGCATGTCAATGTCGACAGTCTTAATAAGTTGAAGTTTGCCGTGGCTAACAAACATTTTGATGACAGTCTTGCTCATTGACATGCATAGATTATTAACAATGTCATCCAATCGGCCGATGAACGTTTATTATTAAGCCTCAGTTTATTATCAATGTTAAACTCCCATAGACAAACAGTAAGCATTCATACTGTTTCTGTCAAGGCAGCATGTGAGTATATGATATGGCCTGATGAACAAACATATAAGTCTTATAAAAGAGGGTAAACAACAGAATCATTTGATGAATTTGGAAAAATAAACTGTATAATTGTCCTATCAGTAATCAGTTCAGAACAGTACATTTGTACAATTGCTGTTAACAGCCAAACAAAAAAGTGATTCAAGATCACAGAAAGACAAGCCTGTTATTAAATTATGATTGCTTATTGAAGTAGAAATAAATTGCAAATGTTTAGTTTTCGTATTTGTGTTGTCAAGTAAACCGTTTGTCATTGACTTTTCGTTATCTCCTAAGGAAAGAAGGTAATAAATATTATGTATGATAAATGGGATATAAAGAGCTTTTCGAAGGGCGTTAACTTGTAGACCACTGTTATCATGGATAAAGACAGATTATATTAAATGTATCTGTTTAAGAAGCCTCGATAATAATGATTTTTTCATTCTCTTTCTTGTTTTGGTATACATGTGCAATTTACTGTCGTCATTATATTGATACTAAGAAATGGCATGCAAATAAATCAGCAACAATAATTGCATTATACATGAAACAGTATTTGGCATGATTTTGCAATGTGGCCGACAACATAGCTATAACAAACTGATGTCTTTATGCTATATATTATTTCTTATTCTCATAACATGAATCCCTATTTAAGTTACAGCAGAGCTTAATTTGACACAAACAATGTCATTCATCTACGTATTAATAACACAAATGCTGTACTTCAAAAGACATATTTTAATTAAATACGTTGTACATGTAACACTCTCTTGACAATGTCTTAATTTTTGTTATTACAGGTGTCAAGAACTGGCATTATGTTTACTTTGAAATCAGTCTTGCTGATAGGTAAGCTGAATTTTAAAAAAACATTTGATTTATGTTGAAGAAAAGGTATGTAGAAAAAGCAACAGCACAGTTAGTACATGGACAGAAGAATAAAACGTACAGTTGGGTAGGTACATGAAGGTGAAAGGCTATCAGAAAATAGAAAAGCAAATTAATGTATTGAGAAAACGGAAAGCAAAAGTAGAGCCCCTAGATATGTACTGAACCGCTCCAAAGTCAGTACAAATTTTCGGTTGTCTCATGCGTAATCGATCGGTTTAGCTATCTTGTTTCGCAACAGATATCATGACAGTTTAACTACATCAGAAAGGCAAATCTTTTCAACTGCCACACAGTTTTTATGGTGTGCCGAAACGGTTGTCCCCGCTGAAAGTAGATATAAGATACCGATATACAGGTCTAGAATTATAAATTGTATAGCCCTTATCAACCTGTATATCCACTTATCTATAAGTGTTTTTAAATCTGTAGGGGAGCATTTTGAAATGGCTGCTTAGATATATTGTACCCGTAAGTAGTAAACAGATTAGTCTCGTTCTAAAGCACATTAGAATAATTTATTACAGAGTATAAATTGTCTCGTTTTCCATTCATCTGTAACCAGGTGCACCATATCAGATTTTACTTTAAGTTTGGCTTATACTGTGAGTAACTATCAAAATCTCTACTGAAGATATCTATTTTAATAAAACTTCTGATAAATCACATTGCTGGAAACATTACGAACAGATATTATATAATAGGCTTAGGTACATTATCAAAAGTATAAACTAAAACTAAAGAGGACATCTCAAACACATGTTGACAAACTGTTTTTGTGTTAATGAACTTTAAGGATACAGTCGGACATGAGTTTATATCTTGTTTCAAGTAAAAATATGGTATGATTTATTTCTAGACATAACATACTAAACTTTACAATTCACAACGACCGGACATATTGGCTTAGAGTAAAATCAGAGAACAACATACTAGATCTAGGTTATTTTGATTATACTAGGTACATATATTTCAAATATTACGACTACATGACCCTTATGTTCAAGCCTACAACGCGAGGTACCACGGGTACGTAAAAGGTAACAGACTCGTGTCGAAGTTCTAGATTGTGTAAAGCTATATGAGGAAGGAAATGTTAACTCATTTTCATTTGTACTGGTTGATATGATTTACACTGTATTTTATATAACACTATGTAGCCCAACAGAAAAATGTCAAACACTGACTTTTTGCTTGCAGTTTCATTACTTGTGAGTATGATATAAACACAATAGTATGTACAATTACTTATACATTGTATCATAATAATAGCGGTCCTGGTCAATGTAATAAAGAACTGTTTCACTTTTATGAATGCAGTATCCAGTAGACACTAGGTGATATAGGTTTGTGTGTAACATAGCATTCTAAGATTTAGGGGTTAATTTTTAAAGTGTAATGTAGGGTTAAAAATGTTGTAGGATTAAGAAAATCATAGACAGATCATAGGAGTACAAAAATGTAACTGCTACTATTGTTAAGCTCGTACAAATGTCAAGTAAGTACCTGACTACTTCATCTTAAATATTCCATATAAATAAATTAAGATTCATTTTGAATCTCAGTTAATTGTCAGTATAAATTGTTTTGTTTGATTCATATAATCTTCTTATGACTCACTATCAGTATTTCTAAAATGTAGAGAGTAGGATCCAGTGTGTTTTGGCTGATCTTTACCCCAAATAATTGTATGTAGAAATTTATATGAGACATATCTAAAACAGTTACTAAATTGTATGAAAACTACACTAAAACATATGAATGTTTTACAATATCCATCAATCTATAGACATATTGATATATATATATATATATATAGACAAATTTAACTAGGTAAAAGTGTACTAGGAATGCATGGCAACAACATGATGCAAGAACACCATACAACAACAATGATATGCATAATTATACTAACGATATAAACATGACCAAATATACCAAAAACATACCAATACCGAGTATAACACAAAAAAGGAGAAAATGTTCTTTCTCTTATTTCCATTGCAGTCCTGATATTGGTGGCCTGCCAAAAAATGTCATGTATCTATCCAATTGTGTATTTCAAATAAATCAATATTAAATTTATTCACATCATTAAAGTTGGTATGTTAATATGATAGGGATAGAATTTCAATTCAATTTTCAACGAAAAATGATAATGGTATGACAGCGAAGAACTTAGGCGATGTATTGCTAAATTTAAACGAAGAATTATTATTGTGCAAGGTTAATTTTTATTACTGTAGAATTATATTTCTACATTTGATATAAAGTACTTTGCTAATTACCCCACGCCGCAGAGCGGGAGAGGGATATAGGAATGTTCTTCGTCCGCTCCAGGTCAAGGTCGAGACCACACTTAGGTGTCATTGGTTTTTCGTATCCGCTGCATAACTACTAAACACCTGGAAGGATTTTCTTTTAGCTTTGGTCAAATATTCACCTCATCAAGACGACGTGCAGAACCTGTGTATCACACCAGTCTTATCAAAGTCATACTTAAGGTTCATAGGTTATTCGTTTCCGCTCCTGAACACCTGGAATATAGAATTTTCCTATAACTTGCGTCAGATGTTCATCTCATCAAGAAAATGTTCTAACTCGCTCATGGTAAGCCTACACTTAGGGGTCATTGGAGTTTTGTTAACTACTTGACCCCTGGAAAGATTTAAATGAAACTTGGACCAAATAAACACTTCTGATTCATCAATACAACGTACAGAACCCATGTTCTTCCAGCTCAAGGTCAATGTTACACTTAGGGATCATTTGTTTTAAGTGTCCCCTCCTGTACCCATTGAAGGATATTTCATGACACTTTGGTCAAATGTTCATCTCCTAGATAAGTTGAAGAATTCATGTTCAAATTTAGACTTATAATGAAGGTCACCCTAGGGATGAAATGTTATCTTCTCGACATTCCTTCCTGCGGCGGGGATATGACCGTCTTACAGACTGCCGAAAACGGATAATTCAAGGTCTTGTCCCTTTTTTCTGTTTCTGTGCTTAGAAATATTAGCTGCTAACTGTGTTTAGCCATGAAGATGTTTCTTCTATTTCTAAGATGAAATTGCAAAACGACCCAAACAATTAAATTGAATTTTGAATCATCATGTTTAGTAACATTGATTTCGGCATATATCTTTAGGCTTTGAATAGAAATGGATATGCGATTATTTCGTTCCAATTCTTGGTTGAATACGTGCACCTAGGAATTGAAATTATTTCAATGTGTGCAATGCAAAGTAATGCTAAAATGAATACAATTAATCTTGATTTCTTTATACATGTACAATATTATTATAATGCCCTTGCTTCCTCTCCGTCGTAGAAGTGGGGGTTCATTGTTTTACAGCTGTCGGCAGTCGGTAGATCATTGGTTTTCACCAAATAACTCGTATAGGCTTTGACCAAGAGGCATCAAACGTGGTAGAGACATTGTTCATGGACATTTAAAAGTCCTTTATTCTCACAGTGATCTTGTATTTCTAAAACCATTTTTGCTCAATAACTTGCCAATTTTTTTTATCCCAGATCTTGAAATTTTCTCGGGAATTTAGTTAATAAGGATTATGTGATATTTATTGGGTATGAGATCACTGGGTCAAAGGTTAAGGTCACAGTGACCTTGTATCTAAGCTTATTTCCTCTATGACTTTAAAGTGCTTTAGGCTTCGGTCTTAAAACTTGCTATTTTGCCTTTAAAAATTTTAAACGTAAGGTCTATACACTTGCTATGATAACAGTTTTTGTTGACCAGGTCAATGCACCAGGTCTCAGTGATTTTGGGTTAAACTAAACAGTCATCGCTTAATTACTTAATAACCACATTTGACTTGGTGCCTTCAGACTTGCCTCTTTGTGCTTAAGGCAGTTTGATTCATTACGGGTCATTAGAACATTAACAATTCTTGTGTTGCTGTTTCTGGAGGTAATATGTGTTTAACAAACAATTCTCGTTCATTGATTACAGCGTTTCGTTGTTAAATTTGTAAATGACTATACATTACTGTTTGTGTCAGATTGTTTCGTTTCTATAGTTTGCACGTATTGTTGAGACATTCGGTATTCTGTAAAAGGTTTCAACATTTTATGTCCGTGTAAGTACGTAAGTTGATTTACTTAAATTTTAGGATTTGTTGCGTACATTAAGATTCTTTGTTGTGGAGCAGAAGCGGAACCGTGTGTATGTACAGTAATAACATCGGCATCTACAACAACAAAAACTCCTACCTCTAAATCTACATCAAGCAAAACAACCAATACAACAATACTTATCACGGCAAACACTACAACAACACCGGACAAAACAACCCCTGCAACAACACCCAGCACAACAATCCCTACAACAACAACTCCTACAACCACAACCAGCACAACAAACCCTGCAACGACAACCTCAACAACCATACCAATCATAACAACCCCTACATCAATACCCAGCACAACCACCCCTACAACAACAACCCCTATAACAACCTCTACAACCATACCCAGCACAACCACCCCTACAACAACAACCCCTATAGCAACCCCTACAGCCATACCCAGCACAACTACCCCTACAACAACCCCTACAACAATACCCAGCACAACCACCCCTACAACAACAACCCCTATAACAACCTCTTCAACCATACCCAGCACAACCACCCCTACAGCAACAACCCCTACAACCACACCCAGCACAACTATCCGTACAACAACAACCCCTACAACAACTTCTACAACCATATCTAGCAAAACCACCCCTACAACAACCCCTATAACAACCTTTACAACCACACCCAGCACAACTATCCCTACAACAACAACAACCTCAACAACCACACTAATCACAATAACCCCTAAAACAACCTCTACATCCACATCAAGCACAACCAGCACTACAAAAACAACCTCTACAATCACACGCAACAAAACAACCTCTACAACAACACCCTACATAACTTCTCCTACAACAACAACCTCTTCAACCACACCAAGCACAACTTCCCCTACAACAACAACCTCTACAACCACATCCAGCACAACAACTCCTACAACCTCGCCCAAAGCAGAGATCTCTTCAACAACAACCACTACAATCACAACCAGCACAACAACAAATAGCAAACCACCTGCACGTAGAAGAAGAGACGCATTATACTCAGTGTCTACTACACCGTCTCATATGACTGGTTTTCGTGCATCGGATGGAAGTTGCGTATGTTCCTCAAAAGTTACTACAGAGTCGGCTGGAAGTACAGCAGATCAAAAGGTTCTAAGAAGAGGTAAGAGTTGTCATCGGTGTTGTTTACAACAGTTAATCATTACGAACTACACGTCCTTTGTGTTCAACATATTTTGCGTACAAGGAAATGTACATATCATATAAGATATGTTTAGCGGTAGACTTAATGCAGAAATGGTACTATGTCCAACACATTGAGTACGTTGAGTACGTATTTTTTCAACATGTTTGAGACAAGCCTGTTTCGTGGAATTGGTCCTCTATTTGTGGTTAACCTAACAATTTGTATATATATTACCTCTTAAAGTGTAATTTAAATGCTTAAAATGATAATTATTGAAGAAGGCTTAGAGCTACGATTTGTTTAATTTATCGGCAAAGTCAGTTATAGGCCATGTCCTAACACGAAGTTAAATGTTTAACACATATTAATACTAACCTCTTTCTGACCAAGACACACTAGGGAATATATCTTCTTGAATGTTTTGAATTTTGATTCACGCTAGCACGAAAGGCAAAAATAGTTTTTAATGAAAGGTCATTTTCCATTATTCCTGATATATATGTTTTCGACATTGTTCGATACCTGAATACTCGTGAATGGATGTGTTTATAACGATGACATTTAAATGCGTCAGACTGTACAGTAACTAGAAAGAGAGGACAAATATTTTGAGCAATTCAGAGGCACGAAAACAATATAATAATTGTGAGAAATTTAACAACCCGAAACTTTGACACGCTCTGTGGAATTTTTCCACTTCGTTTTAATACATGTATATATTAAATGATCTATTAACTTTGAACTACGTTACATGTGATTACTCAATACATGAACTAATCGTCGATTGAAAATCTATATAAAAGCACGTTAAACCAAAGACTAGGCTTTCATGGTCAAATTTATTTTCCATTCAAACCATAAAAAAGAACACATGCTTGCTGTACATATCGTGAACAAAGGTCGGGTTTAATCAAAGTCCGATTGTTTATTTCCATACTGATTTAAAAAATACAATGTAATGCTTTGAACACCAAACATCAATACAAAACATGTCACATGGAATTTGTGTTGTCAATCCTAAAACAAAATGGCAAACATGTATGAAATATGAAGCCTGTCCAATATATGTTATACATATTCGCCTTTGCAATTTACAGGTACCTTACCTGTAAAAGTCGAGCTTGTAGTCAGTATTGAGCAGACGTTCAACCAGTCTTTACTAGATAAGACATCGGCATTGTATAAAAACTACACGAAAGAATTTAAAACCAAGGTATAACTACATTTATTGAAGCTGTTCAGTTTCTAGATCATACCTTTGATTTGTTTTACCAGATACGAAGTGTGTGGAGACTATAGGGTACATGTCCGTCCACCTCTATATACAATCCGTCAGATTTTATCTCAGCAATACTGGCAGGATTTTACTGAAAATTTACGGAATGATTAGAATACAGCTTAATTTTGGGTAGTTTCGGCATGTTATATTTACGTCCGGAATACATTGCAGCAAAGTTATGGTCCTTTGATTTTTTCATACAATGTACATATCGCGTAATTGAGATATTACTGTATCAATCCGGCTAACAAAAGGGTAGGATTGCTGTATCAAGGAGGCATCTTGGAATATGCATCGTCTTTAGTGATAGCTCTTATTTCATAAGACATTTCTGCCCTAAAATATGTAATACAAAAAATGTATATACCAAGTTAAGAGAACTTCGACTCAAGTTTAAAATGACCGCAATAATCAGCTGAATGTAGCAATCTATATAACATACGCCTATTAAACGGAGATCATTGGTTAAATAATTCGTTGAGATTATGTGCTATAAAGATATAAAGAAACAAAGATACACAAAGAGGGGACAGCTGACAACAACCAAAACAATGTCTCTTAAGATTCCATTAATGACCCTCAAACATGATGCTAATGACAAAGGCGATGACAAAGACGATGATGACGTTGTTGTTATTTTTTCATCACATTCTAGGGTTCATTACGTTCAGTCTCCATTTAGTTCCTGGACGACACCTATGCGTAATGATCATGCATGTGTTATACATATATATCTGCTGAGGAAGTTCTGCACTTATAAGAACAGATGCATATGGAGAATTTTCGTCGCGATTACAACATTTGGCGCTGTCTTCTGAGTTCGATGTATTTGCGATGTTCTATCATTTACGCATTTGTTTTAGATGGACTTTTTAAAAACTGATTATAACAGGATAAAAATGCTATAATGTATTCGTCATGAATAGTTTGTTAAAATTGTTCTTAGAAGTTCAAATATTCTTTCTTTTACTGTTGAACATTTAAGAAATATGGTTGTTTATTTCAGCTCGAAGATATTTACAGCACTGTAACAAACTTTGTACGGGTCGACATAAATGGTTTTAGGTACTGTTTTTAATTTTGTTTGAGAAGGTGCCATTGTAACCTGTTCACATTTGCGTTTTCATGGTTCTTTTTGTTCAAAAGCACCTTTATTAGTTGTATGTTTGGCGAGTATAAAATTTAATACAATCGTCACGAACAGAACAAATGTTAAACATGTATGATGAAGTAAAACATGTCTATGGAAAACGCTGATAAATTGGTTCGTAGCAGAAATTTGAAGTGTATAGATAAATTATTATCGCTTTGATTCTTGTTTTCTGAGAAGTCATATTGTCAGTGGCATACCGTTTTCCTTTTATTTAAAAAAAAATGAACAAAGTCGAATAAGGAATTACTTATTCCTTATTCAAACGCGAATAAGTAACAGAAGAGATACCGCCGGTGACACGTGTTTTATTTTTATTCAAGCTAGTAGGGACATTCTATCTGTAGTTAAATAATTGTATCTCCATTTCCTCTGTGAAATATCTCCATTTCTACGAGGTAAGCCACAATATAAAAGTACAAAAAATAAAAAGAATTGAAAGAAAGAACTGCAAGAATTACGACGACATTGTCCGTGTCACCAGCGGTATCACTTCTGTTACTTATTCGGATATTCCTTATTCGAAAAAGGAATAAGGAATTAGTAACCAAAAGTAAAATAAGAATCTAAAACATGTTGTTGTGCAACAAACAGTTGTTGTTGTGCAAACAATTTATTGCAGAATGCCTCTATATTGATGTTTTGCTAAAATTAGGTATTTCACACTATGTATGTTTGGAGAATATGATACATTGAATGCTAGATGTAGGGAGTGCCCCTTTAAGTGTTTTCATTGAATAAATGACGGGACCAAATCGAGAAGAAAATGCATTTTAGGTCGGTATAGGAAAATGATTTGGAATTTGTAATTTTCTGGTCTACTAGTCTACTTATATTTGTATCTGTTCATATGTCAACTAAGCTGATACAAAAAAGGTCAAATACATGTACATTTGACAGGTATGAAATCAAAGAAATTGTATAAACTGATTTGCATCATATTGTTATGTAACACCAATCTGATATTTATATTTAGATATTGTAACGAAAACTATTTTAAGCCCCACGCACTATAGATGTTCTGTAATGTTTTACCAAAACAAATTGTGCTGTTCAATATTCAATGTTTATGCTTTAAAAGTAAATCTTTTCGGAATGCTTATTTCACCTATTTTAACTACATTTAATTTCCACGTGTCTGGTAGTCTTCAATGAGACATGATATTTACGGCACTGGGTTTAGAAGCCGATGACTATTTAAATGATACAAGTTACACTCAATTTCTCGTTGTAAGTTCATAAGTAGTACAAGATTTTGTCTTTTTATAACAGTTACAATGTAATGTCGAAGTCGGAATATCGCATCTTCACAAAACATCAAATTCATTAAAAGACAGTATATATGTGTATTCTTACAGCAAATAGATGTAATTGTTATTTTGCAACAGATATCTGACCAGTATCATGAGTAGATATCATCAAATAAGTCCGATAGTCTATATCGATAACTAGCTATTAACCTTTCATTTACCCTTAAACAAAGATCAAGGGTTTTATTGCCTGAATTATGTAGTGAACAATTAAGGGGCAATAGATGGTCATTTGGTTTTCTAAAACGTAACTTCATGACTGATGGTCTGAAAACACACGAATTACGTGAAACTGCTTCCGTCGCATTTCATTAAATACTTCGAGATACGACATAATTATTGAGTCTGTTCTAAAAAAGCTACACAATATTTCATCAAGTAAAATTCTTACATTCAGAAATGGAAGCACCCAGTGTGTCTACACCGTAATTTTAATGGCTGGAAGCGTTATTGCTGGTGGAAACGAGGTGTCAGAACAACTACAAAACCGTACAACGCATTTGAATGACACTTCAATTTTTAATTACAATATGACTTCAAACAATGACTCTATAGTGCACGGTAAGAAACATATATATTTTTCATATAAATATCTAATTACATTTAATTTAATTTATACTAATTTATTCAAGCTCGAATGTGACGAAAGCTTGTACTGGTGTCATATGAGGAGGTACGGTCGTGACCACTGTGGGGCTTGAACCCGCAACATCCGAAATGAGCGAGGGACGCATTAACCTCTACAACACCGCTTACATTTAAAATTATATTTGATATAAAGGTAATACACCACTGCTTACATTTAAAATTATATTTGATATAACTGTTTATATATACATTTTGTACATTTAAATCATGACAAACAGAAACCATCTTTATTAGTAGATTTATTAAGAATGTTTCATTTGAGATAAAAGATTCAATGTATCTTCATAGTACTTAAATATCACAAATTGACTAAAAGATTGACATATCAACACCTTAGCACTCCTTTTTTATCGAAACGCCTCCGCCTAAATCAACATTGCAAATGAAAAAAATACACTGCAATTAATGATTGTTTCGTTCTTTTGTTAGAATTCGAGCAGTATAATAGCAGTTCTAACTGTTATGCCGTGGACTGTGGAAAAGGATACAGCTGTGTCAGTGCCAGTGTCACTTTTGTAACTTGTAAACATGTTTGTGCAACTTGGAATAAATGCCATAATGGTGGGGATTGTTTACTTGATGATCGGAATGAATTGCCGCTTTGCAGGTTTGAATCAGTTACTGTATATAAGTTAACGAAGAACACCTTTAGTAAAATGACATAACCTATATTTTACCTGACTGTATTGTTCAAGGTATGGCGAAGATTTACACATTAAATGATTATCATTGTTTTCAAAATCACATTTAAGGTAAAATAGCATTCATTGAACGACTAAAAAAACAATCAAACGTCTTTCGATGTCCTTCGGATTACCAGGAATACTCTATAACCTTTATAGACGGTTCCTGGGATTACTGACTACTAGTACTTCTGATTTTGCTTTTGGAGTGGTAAGGAAATGATTACATGTCATTTAGAGAGATACTAAAATTAAAATTCATGGTAATTGATAAAAAAAAATTTGCTACAACACCGCGGAGTATCACATGATCTCAATAGCACACTGTCCACACAAAATGGCTGCAGAAATCTTCACTTCGGTCAAGAAATAAGGGGTAAGCTCATTGTTACTGGTATTTTAGGATATGCAGAATAGGCGCAAAGTACCCTCATTATAACCAAAATTACTTACAATCTCTTTGTTTTTCCGAAGTTTTCTTGGTTTAGGCCTGAAACTCTAAACACATAATATTTTTAAGTACATTTTCTGAACAAACATTTAATTTGGGTATTTCAACGCTTAGAACATATATTATGCACGATCTTCTAAAAAATAATGATTTAATGTGTGAATGTATCCTTCGTGACAAGTTTCCAGTGTTTTTTCGGTCTTTTTATGGATTGTATCATAAAGTGACTTCTAAAATTCCGTAACTCTTTTGTGCTGTTTGGTTACCAGTAAGAGCACCAGTAAGTGACTATAGAGAATCAAATGAAATCGTCCAAATTGTACTGGTAGATGAATTATAATCATTATATTTGCGTCGCTTGTTGTAAGGAAAACTGTCTACTCAAGTTAAACTCGGTTCTATACATATTCAAAAGGTGTAAACACGACGACCAGTACACGTACAGCGGAGATTACTGTGAAGTAAAAAGTGAAAAGTTTGTCTTGACGAAAACCAATATCAATGCCATAGCAGCAGGAGCGGGAGGAGGTGTGCTACTTATTCTGGTGATTGTCATTGTAGTTCTTGTGGTAAAACGAAAACGAGGAAAGACTGAGAAAGAAAGGTAATTCAAATGTATATAATCTATGATAGGCTGTTGACTCCTAATATAATATAAAACATATAAACATTTTTATTGAGGTAATGTATTAACAAGAGTAAGTTTGTTTTCGTTAGCCTCTTAGTTATCCATTGGTAGAACCTTAGCTTAACATTCCGTGTCGCTGATAGCGGTTTCAATACCGTTTTTGTTGGACTCTTAAACGTTTGAATGTTTTGAAAACTAAGGTGTTGAACATTATCTTGAACACATTAATCGCTTGACTCTACAGGGATGACGGGCCCGGTAATTTCAAGTCTGTTAGTATGGAAGATCTACGGTTCGATAGAATGAATGATTCACGGTCATCAAACGGGTTTGTCCACAGACCTAGGATACATGCAAGTGAAAATCAGTACCAATCTGGACTTCCAGATGCAAGATACATGTACCTACAGGGTCGGGAACACAGGGTTGTGAAAGATGAGAGAGGGGAGGAGGTAAGTTAAAGTTGTTCATGAATCGAAATAAAATGTGTTAAACATTAATCTACTGGATACATGTTAATGTTATTCAAGGGTAACCGTTGTAAAAACAACAGTCTTGCAACATTCAATTGAAAATATTGTTATAGGTCTATTGATTTTATCATTCATGCATATTGTCATGGCTGAAGTTTTCTAAGCGTCTAAATGTTTGCTTTGATTATTGCACAATAATGGCGTTCTTATAAATGTGATGAAAATCGTCTATCTTTATCATGAAGTTTTAATAATAGTTTCTGTCATGAGCACGAGGTTCAGATCGAAATATCGGTCACCGAGGGTAACTGTTTTGATGGGAACGAGGCTCTGTCAAGTATCTCATGATGGAAACTATTTCTTGCATACCGTCTTGCACTTTAAAGTGGATTTCTAAATGCAAACTTAAAAAAAGGATGAATTATCATGAAAAACAAACGATTTTCCGACGTTGTGTTTCGGAAATTGACAGTAAATGTTTATAATGTTACGTCATAGGTAATTCACGAAAGTCGTCTGGCATAGGAGGGGTGCCAGACCGGTTTTTCCGGCATGGGCAAAATCACCGGAAATGACGATCCGATATGCAAG
>JAUMHA010322909.1:0-14414 GCA_032359765.1 Saxidomus gigantea | reverse complement strand
TCTGGCATACCGTCTTGCACTTTAAAGTAGATTTCTAAATGCAAACTTACCAAAATGGTGAATTATCATGAAAAACAGACGATTTTCCGACGTTGTGTTTAGGAAAGTGACGTCACAATGGTTGTAACGTTACGTCATAAGTAATTCACGAGAGTCGTCTGGCATAGGAGGGGTGCCAAACTGGTTTTTTCCGACATGGGCAAAATCACCGGAAATGCTAATCCGATATGCAAGAACACATTTCTCTATTATATAAAACTGAAGCAGTTTCGGAAACTCTGGTTCTTTTACATGCCAGGCGTATAGAAACGACAAATGGACACATAGGTTCAAGGTTTAACGTCGTTTTCGCTCATTTTTTATTTATCGTTTACCACACACCGAATCACGAATGAGTTGAAGAACCAGCGACTTTTCATTAGTGGTACATGTATTATGCGGACAAAATAAACTGATCCTGACATTTTTGCATGAATATGTCTTCCAGCGATTACTCCGAATAAATAAATTTCCGCATAATGTAGGTGCAATACCATTCTCTTATAATTTGGTAATAACCGTCGATAAATCCGCATTGGAGTAGGACGCGGGTTCGAATCTATATATGAAACATCATTTTTCGACATTTTGACATGAAGTGCAACTGAACGCGCAATTATACGGACTAAAAACCCAAGAAATTCTTTATAAGGGCTGAAGAGGAGGTGGGTAATACACTGTAGATGTGACGTTAGCTTATAGCATTTATTTATCGTAATATTAAATAAAAACTATATGCTTTGAATATAAAAGGTTTTAATAATTTAATTAGCTAAAGCCAATTTTTTCATCTTACTAGTTTACTTACTTACATGTACTAGGGTCGAACTCACAAAATATAGACTTGTGAGATTTAAGAAAAAAAACTCGTGCGCTATATACTAACTGAGCCACTAAATCCTTCTATTTGTTTTTCTTTCTTTTTTATTATTTATAAGTCCCGGTCGACCCTAGGACATGTCCTTGGGTGAACTTGCCAATATTCCTGACAGGCGCAGGTTGAAGAGAGACAGAAGCAGATACAAGGGAATCCGTGTTTCTGAAATTTTCAGTGCCCCGACCGGGATTCGAACCGGGGACCGCCGGATTGGTAGTCCAGACCGTTAAGCACTCGACCACCTGACCACACATCTCTTCTCTTTGTATCATATAACGATTATATAGAATACATGTCACCAGATTTGCCACTTGCATATTCATAAGACGAAATCCGAAGATGAATATAGACAATAAATCAACTGCGAAACTATATAGGTCCCTGGCCCCGTGATTATAAAACCTTCTTATGCTAACTCAGTTTCGTGCTCAAATTTGAAAAAAAAAACATTTAATAAATTATCAGTAAAAATGTATCTAACATGCTTTTTATAAGAATTTGAAATGCCTTTCAAAATTTCTTCTCTATTTCAAGGTAAAACTGAGTCGAATACGAAAAACGTTTTATAATCATTGGGTCTGGTTAATTTGCCCGAGTGATAAACTCATTCACAGCTTGATATTGTGCTAGGTGCATTGCCGTAGGGCACATCCCATGTTTCCTTGCCGGGGATCACAATCTTGTCTTCTGACACATAGGCCAATACAGAGTAAATTCAGTGTCTCATCCTTATCGCATATCCACCCTTACCTATATTCCATGATTTAAATTACAGTAGGTTTCAGTAGGTCTATTATTTCAGCGAAATCGTTCTTTCAGAAAGATGTTGCGGTAAATGGTACATCTAGCCTGATTACTTTAATCTTGTTTAATACATTGTATAATGAATTCACATCGCACTTGCAACGTATAATAACTACTTTATTCTTCAGCTTTACAGAAAAATATAGCTTTAGATTTTGAAACTTAAAAAAACTAAATCAAGACAAAGACCACTGTCCTGGTTGTAGGTGTCACAACTGTATAGTTGGTTTTAAAATATCACAGCGAAAACCTCACAGCGTCCGTACCGCGAGTACCGTCCGTTTGTCCGCAATTTCTTGTTGATACTATAACTTCTACATAGATGGACCAGTTTTAAAATGACTTTTCACAATTGTTGTCAATAGTGTATCATTGACCAAAAATATCATTTGTGACTAAAATCATGTTGCAGTGTACTATAAAAATATTGCCATATATATTTACTATTAACATTTATATGTGTATTGTGATATAGATTGTGAATACAACGTAAACACAATGATGGCAATAAAATATGTTGAAACTAAACTTTAGAAACATTGAAATTGTGCCACAATCTGTACACCAGCTGACAATATCGCTGCCATACTTGACCTCTGTATCGTTAATGACATTGAGTTCACAGTACAAAATTACCAAGTCATCTTGTGATAAATTTATAGACACCTAGGCCGAGAACCAACAGCCTGAAAATCAGATGGCGGTTTACAACAGCCTTCAATTAAATGCTTGTGTACATACAGAACATATGTATGCTACCCAAAATCTGTATGACTGGATAATGTCAAATAATGTAATAATAACCCGTATAAAGGGAGCTCTGCATTACAATTCAATACCTCTTTCACTTGTTTTACGGGACTTTCTATACTTATTAACACTGTATCACTCATCATCTCTCCCTAAAACAATAATAACATTGGCCAATAAGTGTGTGATCTATAATAGCTGTGCAAGAATAAAGTTTGCGGTCGCTAAACAATTTTCGAATACCCAACTTCCAGCTGGCTGTTTATTCGGAGCCAGCTGGGTATTCGTTTTACGATTTTCGAATACCCAACTCTCAGCTGGCTGGGTATTCGAATCTAGCTGGGTATTCTCCTTCCGTATAGCGAATACCCAACTTCCAGCTGTCTGTGTATTCGAATATAGCTGGGTATTCGCTTAACGTTTTGCGAATACCCAACTCCTAGCTGGCTGGGTATTCGAAGCTAGCTGGGTATTCGTTTGACGATTTTTGAACACCCAACTCCCAGCTGTCTTGGTATTCGGATCTAGCTGGGTATTTGCTAAACGTTCTGCGAATACCCTCTCCGAGCTTGCTGGGTATTCGAAGCAAGCTGGGTATTCGCTTCACGCTTTGCGAATACCCAACTACCAGCTGGCTGGGTATTCGGATCTAGCTTGGTATTCGTCTTACGGTTAGTGGATTCCCAACTCCCAGCTGGCTATTCGCTAAACTGGGAGTTGGGTATTCGCTATACGTAAGGCGAATATTCAGCTAGATTTGAATACTCAGCTAGCTTTGAGCGCCAATACCCAACTCCAAGCTGGGTATTTGAAGCTAGCTGGTTATTCGTTTTACGATTTTTGAATTCCCAACTCCCAGCGGGCTGGGTATTCGGATCTAGCTGGGTATTTTGTTTCACGATTTTCGAATACCTAACTCCCAGCTAGCTGGGTATTCGAATCTAGCTGGGTATTCGTTGCTCGATGTTTGAATAGCCAACTCCCAGCTGACCGGGTATTCGGAGCTAGCTGGGTATTTGCAAATCGCAAAGCGAATACCCGACTCCAAGCTAGCTGGGTATTCGAATTTAGCTGGGCATTCGCCTTACGTATAGCGAATACCCAACTACCAGTTAGCTGGTTATTCGAAGCAAACTGGGTTTTGGTCTTAACTTATGCAACAAGAGGGCCAAGATGGCCCTCTTTCGCTCACCTGGCTACCACTTGTTATAATACAAGGTCAACAATGGTGTTGCAGAAAGGGTAAAACATGACCTGGGGTTCTGATTGGGACAATCTACGTAGCAGTCCACTACACACTGCTTCGTTTCAAATAACAGGCCTTGTGGTTTTAGACAAGAAGATTTTTAAAGATTTTCCTAAAGCAAGTGACCCCCCAGGCACGGTCAATTTCGACTCCGGGGATACGAGTTGAAAAAACTTGGTAGAAGTCCACTAGGCAATGACACATACTAAATATGTAAGCTCCTATAGTGTAAACATAGTTAAATCTTGCATTTCTTTTAAAATCAGGGGCCATAATTCAGGAAGAACTGATCCGATCAAGTCCATAATGGAACTCATCCGGATTCTTGTGGCCATAAACATTGTGTTCAAGTTTTATTATGATTGTTTCAAAAATGTAGATGCTAGAGTGTAAACAAACTCATTGGGAACGGACGGACGGACGCCGGACATTCAACGTTCCTAAAAGCTCACCATGGTACACTTCGTGGTCAGGTGCGCTAAAAACCCAACTCCTAGCTGGCTGGATATTCGAGTGTAGCTAGGTATTCGCTGAACGATATAATACATTTACAGTTAGGAATTCAAACATGTATATACAATAAAATGTCTATCATAAAAGTAATTTAGTAATACTGAAAATATATATTGAAAAAAAGATATTTATTTTATGTTTTCCAGAGAATAATAGAGTTTTCTCAGTGAAATAAAAGTGATAATCCACAGTTTTGAAACAGTGGATTACCTTTTTTTTTCACTGTTTTTGCAATCTTTAACCCGGATTTACATCAAAAAGTATACCGAGCGTAATTTTCCGGAGTTATGTGATCTAACACAGATCAGACCAAGACTTATACTTTGGCTCTGACCATGCACATTTATGTACGTTTATATAATGCATGTATATTGTAATGTTCACACTTGTCGTTGTTTGTGCTATGTTGTATGACCACATGGGCTTGTTAACGAAATAAACATGTCTGTCTGTCTGCCTATTCATTTTGTAACTTTGTTAAAACTTGGCTAAATTGCGCTTTGTTTGTTAATAAAAACACTAGATTAATGATTAAAATTGAACCAATTTGTTCTGACTAAATTTTGAAGAGTTAAGCGACATTTCGTGAATATGTCGCAATTTGTTTAAAGAATATACCCCAACAATTATTTTTCATTAGTGCAAAAGCTATTGCAACATGTTATTTCAGACAAAAACAGTACTTTGCAATTAACAATTTTCACGACGTCACCCCCATTTTCTTTAATTGAAAAAAAAATGCGAGCCGGCGCTGTTTTTCTTGCGCAGTATACATCTGAAAATCAATTCTCCGTTGATTTGAATACGTAACAGTTTAATTTTCAGATGAAAGAAATTCTAATTAGTACAATTAACTTGAAATCATTGATAATTTGAAAATAAAGTTTCAATCATGTTATAATGCATTAAGAGATGGGTCCCTTTTTCTTCCCTCATCTAGCTCATGTTTTGAAAAGGAAAATAAAATAAGACGCCGAAAGGCCAAAGCCCAAAGAATACGAAGTGAAAAAGGATTTAACACTAAAATTTACACATGAATTCTCAGATCGTCTTTAATCACGGTGTTCTTGTGATATCCACATTTTGGGATGCACTTGAGTTTCTGAAAAAAATAGGGTCCATGTTGGAAACAGTGAGCTTTGATTTGACTTTATGTATCTGATACTTGCCATGCTAGACAAGGAAAATACATATAATGTATCATTTAGTCTAACCTATGGAAAGACAATCACACACAGTGTTGCGTATTTAAATGTACTGAGTATATATCTCTTAATCTTCCTAGTAATCAGAAATGCCTCTGAAGATATATTTATTCAAGCAATGTCATATATTACATATTACATAATAACACCATTATCTATTAATGCAATGGGCATTTATGATATTCTGAGAACTTGTGTGCAAGTGAATAATCGTGTGATTCCAAAATCATTTTCAACATGGAATATGACATCAACGCCCAAAAAAATCTATTAGCTGATTATGACATATACAATCACCCTCAAATATATGTGAAATAAAGTAACCGCCTACAAAAATTGTGGATGCGATTGCACCCGACGCGGCCTCGTCCCTAGTTTCCGGTGTAATATTAACAGAAATACAACACCCAAGGCCCAAACTAAGCGCATTTACGGTTTTTCTAAATGACTTTGCAATGACACATAAACGTATATAACTACGTGTAGCATACAACGCCATTCCAAATTGATTTTTTTTATCATCGATGAGGTATATATTTCCAGTATTATCATCATTTATGTCCAAATATATACGGAATGTAATACATAGTTACCAAGAAAAATGAATGATGATCATTTTAAGTGATTGTCAAAGTGCTTTATTCCGAAATGTGCAAAATATGGCGAGTTAAAGTCAAAAGTATAATTACTCTACACTTACATTAGTTTGGCGGTAACAACATAATTATTATGTTGATAGATATATTTACGTACTTAAATTATTAACCCATTCAAGAAAGACTGAAAACGTAAGAGTATTTTATTGACCTTTCTCATTCGGTATTATCCGAATAATTGGTGTTTTACAGCTTAAATTTCTTAATTAAAAATGTTATACAGTAAACCGTGGTACGTTTCGGCTATGTTGTGGTACGTTTTGATACGTTGTGGTGCGCTATATATGATACATTCTGCCGCGTCAAGTATATCCTATGCAATCTGCCAGAGATTCCACATACTATCCATCATCATTTGTGTTCTTACTTAAGCCCAAGTGCTGAACATCTGAACCACAAATGCTGCCCTAGCCCTGGACCAAGACGTGCTGAAAAATAAAGTGCTGCTCCAGAGGGAAGGGGAGAGCGGGCCCCGCGCATCATGTTCTGCAGGGACTGGCTCCGGCGACGCGAGTTTTTCGGCCAGTACCACCAACTCATTGAAGAACTGAGGAAGGAGGATATTGCCGCCTTCAAGAACTTCCTCAGAGTTGATTCCCTCCTATTCATAGAGCTGATGGACAGGCTGAACCAAAAATCAAAGAAGATGGACAGCTGGTTCAAGAAGACGCTGCAGCCTGGTCTGAAAGTTGCAGTCACTCTCTGTCACCTTGCCGCTTGGAACAACGTGGCGACAACGAGACGACAGCGCGGCGGCAGCGAGGCATAACCCGATTTTAATATTCGTTGTCCCCTCTCAATCGTGTCACAACGGGACAACAACGAGGCGACAGCGTAGTCTAGCATTTGGCGACAAAGTTGCACATCGTGCCACCCGGCTGAAATGTCCAAATCGTGGGTGTCAGAAACGGGGCACAACAAAGCGGCAAAAATGTGACACTATGACTGGGGCATAATTTACACTTGTGCATAAGTGCTGACAGAAATTTCTTCCATCACTTTTATAATACCCAGTTACAATACAGGTCATTGAACAGAACAAATAATGAAAGTGGAATTATACAAAACATTAACTCTTCCTAAAGTCCATTCTGTGTATTGATTCTCCGAAAGGCCGATACATAGGGATCGCTTTGTCCGTCGGTCCGTCCGTCATAAAAACTTTACGTTCGCTATAACTTTGCCATTTCTTAAGATTTCTTTATTAAACTTTACAACTGCAGCCACATTTGGTATCGTTGATATCCATTTTTATTTATATCCACACGAGAAGCTTCTAACCATACTAAAAATACTTTTTTCAAATCGTTACTTTCAGGGAAATGCATTGTTACGCAGAAAAAACGCCGTGTATTACTGCATCAATGTCAAAATCGTGCTAACAATAAACTAGATGGGTATTTAGTAGAACACTTATGTCGCTCTCTTACACTTTGCCAGAATAACCAATAATTTCGTGCCTACTAATGTGAAAGTTTCTAAATAAATTATAGTTTCTTTTGATACTTCATGTATAAATACTAAGTATATGCTTGCAAATGTTTAGACTATTGCCGCATATTTTTAAAGGGAATAAACGATATATTGTTTATAAAGAGCAATAGAAAATTAATGATTTACATATCCTTTCCCATATCTACCGGTACAGAAAACAGAATTTGTTTCTGTTGTAATTGCCTCCAAAGTTTCAATTTAGAGTAGTACCGTTATGTTTCAGACAAAACGGCTGTCGCGAACAAAGTTTGTGCTTACACCATTTTGACATGATACATATTTCATCGCCTTTAGACAACCTGTAATCTCTATGGCAAACGTACACCATACAATAGAAGAAAACTTAATTATAAACTTTCTGAGCAGTTATATTTAAATCACCCCAAACTGACCGCTTTTACATCATTAGGTTGTTAACTTCCCCACTCAAGCAGCCTTACTTCAAGAGTAGTACATAGACACAATAGAGGCATGTGTAAATGTAATACAAAGTTACATCTACTGTGTATATTATTCCAATGCAAATCCATCATGCGAAAATTAGTCGGAGGTCAGTATAATAATACAGAAAAAACAGGATTAGAGAGGAATCGGAACAATATTGATGCATGGGTAGGAACATTACCTTGTATGCTTGCTTCCGTCGCTTTTACTTGTCCTTCTAACTTCTTAATGTTTTCCTTCACATCTTTGACATCTTCCTTCACAAGTTCCATCTCTACTTCTAACGCCTTCTCCATTCTTCTCCAATTTTCAATGTCTGCTTGGATTCTTTTTTCAGCAGCAGGTTCCAAAGGATTATGTTTGTAACTGTCAAGTGTTTGCTTGAAGTCGTGTACAGGACTCGGAGCAGCAGAGTTAAGTCTTAGGAGAACCTGTAGGTTGTAATGAAGATGTTTTGTTTAAGGCACTGTAGATCTACAAGTATTTGCATCACTATATTTTGTTATTATAAAAAGAATAGACGCAGTAATAAAAATAAAAGGGCCATAATGGTCATAATTGCCCTTTATCCCTCACATGAATGCCAGTGCACGCCCCTGGGTGTGGTGAGTTTTGACACCATGGGCAAGATTTGAACAATCTTCGAAGAGGACCTTATACATGTAGACAATGTTATACATCGAATATCTAAGCTCTATACCTTGTAATTTCGGAAAAGGATATTTTAATTTGTGTTCTTATATATGTCTATGTTAAAACAAGTGACACCCTGGGTGGTACCAATATTGATCCCAAGGCGGGGTAAAACTTTACCAGGGGTCATGACTTGAACAATCTTGGTAGAGGTCCACTAGGCAATGCTAATTTCCAAATATCTAAGCTTTAGGCCTTGCGGTTTCAGAGAATAAATGTTTGAAGTTTTCCTATATAATCCTAGGTAAAATCAAATGACCCCGGGCGTGGTCAATTTTTGCGCATGAATTTAAACAACCTTGGTAGAGGTCAACTGGACAACGCTACTGGCTAAATACCTAATACCTAGATGTCACATTTTCACGTTAATATTACACGAATAATGACGACAAAGTGTCGAACAGGCGTTGCATGCAGAATAAAATTATGTTCTATGGTATGAAAGTATGGAAGGATAATTGTTGGTTTTGGTGTAATATCACGTTATATTACCCGCCTAGACTTATATGACCCGAGCCGTTATGCGAGGTTAATATTATTTCGAGGTGTGTAATATATCCCCATATATCACGTCAAAAAACAAATAACAATTTTATAACCCTTCGTTTTCTTACATGTTGAAAGATTCCGTTTACGTTTTTTTACGGCTGGTCGTTTAGCATGGGGTATAATAACGGGCATTAATTACGCTCGGTATACTTTTTGACGTTAATCCGGGTTAAAGATTGCAAAAACAATGAAAATAAAAATGGTAATCCACTGACTGAGAAAACTCTTTCTCACTTACCGGACATAAAAATCTCTATTTTTAGTAGTGATGGAAAATCTTATCTCACATAGGAAAATCGAAAAGACTGTATTTCTTTTATTTTTGAAATACACATAGGGTTATAGGTATTCATTTTCTTAGTTAGATCATTTTCTATCCTTCTAAAGCAGTTTTGAAGTAAAATTCGAGAAAAAGTTAATTTTCATTTTTTCATCCCTATCCTGTATTCACACTTATTTCTTCTTACATGTACTTGTGTGAAAATGCGATTAAAACGGTGAGAAAATAAATCTTCAATGTCCATTGAGTTGAGGATAAGGAATTTGACGTTAAACCGGGTTAAAGATTGCAAAGACAGTGAAAATAAAAATGATAATCCACTGTTTCAAAACTGTGGATTATCACTTTTATTTCCCTGAGAAAAATATATAATTCACTGGAAAACATAAAATAAAAGATTATTGTGGCAATATGTAAATAGTGATTACGTATATATGTATTTTATATTTTACAGTTGTTGACGCATATTTTTACAACTCATATCAACTTTACTATCGCTGAACTCTTTCTTGAATCTTACCAGTTGCTACACAATAGAAGGACCAAGAAAACTGTGATACAAAAGTATCACAGCGGGCCTTAGAACAGTTTCTTAACTTGATAAGTTAAGGCCCTGTTAAAGCTTTCCCTGAAATGAGGTTATTAATTACAATTATTTCTAAAACGATATCCTCGAAATCAGTTTTACGTTTTCTTTTGACAATAACAAATGGTTTAAATTGTTGAAACATTAATAAAGAGCATACATTCACAATCCAAATATCAAAGTATAAGAGACTTTTGCTCACTAATGAATTTTGTATATCTCTTTTTATATCTCATGTTTTATTTCTCAGTGAACTTTCCTATTTGGCATACACGGAAACAAAAACAGTTGTTCTTTATGTGTCCATATGCAAACGATCTCGATCCTTCACAAGTGGAAATCATGAAGTTTTAAGTCAATTACAGGTACAAATGTATGAGGACGGTTCCTATACGATGTTTCTACATGGATTAGATGGTCTTAACAGTGAAATGTGGCATACGTATTCACATTACAATGTATCTGTCTTATTATTGTTGTGCAATTTGTGATTATCTAGGTTTTATTTTTACAATGTACATTCGCAGCCCAGTTAGGAGGAGGGAGCTAAATAAATAAAGTTTTAAGGTTTGATTAAATATTATATTACCAAGATTTTAAAGCTTTAAAAAAGTCCACTCTGATATATGAATTTTCTAAAATGAGAAGCAAGAGCTTAATGGTCATTTTTCGTAAATAAAATTATTCCCATTGAAAAAAGGGTAAGTCGGTGACTTATCCTTTTTATCACATCAAATAAATGATACAGGATGTTTAACTAGTTTATCAAATTTTAACTTTTTTTTCATCGAGCCGTTTTTTAATTTATCAAAGTTTAAGGCAAAATTGTCAGCAAAACTCCCGTAGAAATGTTCCCGTTCTGACGTAATTAAATCGCGACTAGTGTCTCAAGCGTCAACCTGTTTTCATTGGAATTTATACTATCATGTAGAACGTTTTAAGAGCAATGAGTATATCATTTCATATTGTCCATGAATTTTAGATTAAAGGATACGCCGGGAAATGACATGATATAGCATATTGTGCAAAAAAGTGACGCAAGTGCCCATGTTTGAAACAGAACCGCACAGCAACTATAAAAGATATGACAAAAAATAAAATCGGACGTCAGTCAGAATTTTATCCTGAATAATGCCCAATGTAAATTTCCTGAGAATATTCGAACAATGATTTTGAGGCGCATTCTGCCTTACATACAAGGACTGTTCTTAAAGGTTTGATACATGGGGTGTACAATTATTGTGAAATTGTTTGAGGATTTTATTTTCAGTATTACTTCATAATACCTTGTCATTAATTTATGCATTTTTGTAGCCAAGAATTCCAAGATTTGAATGATGTAGAGTAGTTCTTCCTTGTTACATCATTTAGGTCAGACATCTTCCGGTTATTTAAGTTTGAGAATATTTCAGTATGTCGTAAGAATTTACCTGCAGAGTTACACTGTTAAATCAAATGTTTGCTTCCACTAATCAAGATACAAGGCAAGATGAAAGTAGCAATGAAAATCTAAAAACTACTCTATACATGTTTACGTACTTGTTCAATGTCAGTCCATTTTTTTAGAAAACTTGCTTGGTTGAATCCTTTAGTCGACGATATGTGAGCAATCTGAAAAAAAGTTGGCTAACCCTTAGTCAAATAGCTTGAGCAGATATGTGTTTCATGGAAACAATATAAATGAATTATATTGAAATGAAATATAGTTAAAGTCTTTATGAAACCAACGGCGGCAATATAATAATAGTTACTTCAGAAATATAAAAGTAATATAATTTCGTTATAAATTAAAGCAAGGTTGACGTTACCTCATTTCGAAACCACTTCAGCCGACATAAATCAGCATCAAGTGACGTATCCGTTGGCTGTGGTCGTGCATTCCATTTAAAGTTTTGATTTAATCCAAAATACTTAAGATCTCTCAACAAACAGATAATTAGAGTTATATCAAAGTTTGCACTGTTTGGTTGTCTAACTTGTGGAAACAGTAGGTCATACTGGGTCTTTGTGATAGTGTTCTGTGATCGGAGCCGGTTAATTGATGTTCTCTCAGTTGCAAGAAAAACATCAAGCGGAGTATTCTGTAGTTTCTGGTCGAAGATAATCCGTAATACGTCAGTACCTCCATCGATTATTCCGGTTTGAAGACGGAAGAGGAACTCGCGATCATTGTACGTCGTCCCTGTTGCCATGTTCACTTTATATGCCGTGACAAACTGGATGGAGACTCATGACCTCTTTATAATGTAAATCTGAAGTTTAAGAGCCATTCTTAGTTTCATATTTATGTATATCAGATACAAACTTATGGTCAGTCAGCATAGAAATAAAAATATTTGGAAGATAAAGGTTATATGTTATATAAAAGGAAAGGCCAGTCATAAACTATTTTGACTTTAAATTGAAGAACATTTTAAGAGAAACAAGTTTGTTTCTAAAATTGGAGTATTAAATGTTAAGATATTGAAGATGAAAAACTTCAAAAATGGAGAATCATAGTGGTGGCCATTTTGAATGTGTGTTGTCATAGCACTGTGATTAAATATTCATGCAGATATTAGTGCTATGTTGAAAACAGCAGCTTCTAAAATATATAAAACATGGTAACCTGCATGACACTTGATTAATGTTACTTATTTCAGGTGAAAAACAATCATGAACATTCATTGCCACAATTACCCATATTTAAAGTTTGGTATATAATCATTGCATATTGAAGCAAGGTGATCTTGCAAGTTCGCAGTATGCGATTTACCAGTTCTCAGTTCGCTGTTAAAACGAAGACTAGTTGCCAGTTCGAATTGCAAACTTCAGACAAGTTCCCGGTTCTCAGTTCGCGATTCGACTAGTTTCCAGCTTGTGGTTCGAATTGTTCAGTTTGCTATTAGAATAGCGAATTTTCGCGATTCGAATCGCGTATTGCAAACTGCAAACTGCAGACTAGTTGCCAGTTCGCAGTTCGCAATTCGAATTGCGAATTACAAACTGCAAACTATTTGCCATTTGCAGTTTGCGATTCGAATCGCGAACTGCAAACTGATTTCTCACTGCGAACTGGCATAAGCCAAAGTAGATTCATTATTCCTATACACTGCACTTCTTTTCATTGTGCTATATCACTGTATGGAGTTTCAAGTAATTCCCTTCATTACATTTGGAGTTACGCTCAGAACAAGGAAGTGGGGACAGACGGACACTCAGCCGGACGGACGGACGAGTCGATCTTTAATACAAACCGAAGTTTCTTTTGGGCATTAAAAGTGTAAATGGGACTCGGAATTAAGTCTTGAAAAAGGGAGTTTCTAATAGTGTGTCTTATTTGCATAAAGTTGCATATTTACTAAATCTTCTCATCACTATTTTTTTTATTTGATTTCAAAAATTTGTACATCAGTGTGCTGTTAAATGCTCCGATATATTATGACGTGCGTTCCCCTTTATAGGAAACTTTATTGTCCAACATCACATTTTAAAGTGACATTACCGTTCAAATTCACTATCATAATTTTAAATAAAACATAAGTCAGTGATTTATACTCCTAGAATAATAAACATAAGCTATAGTTATAACAAAAAAAAAATCTGTAAGAATCTCTATTAACTATCCTAGTCAAACATAAAAGTAATGTACATGTATATCTGTATTTGTAAAAATAAAAAAAATAACTTGGCAAAACTTATTTCTCATGTGTTTATAAAGTATCCACTGTGTTTTGCGCATCGTTCTAGACTATAAACCAATGTGACCATTTTGAAGGGTAATATAACTTTAAAGAAACATTTGCAGGGCAGCAGGTTCTTCTTGTAATTTGTAAGACTACGTGTCAAACAAAACTTTATCGATCAACAATACAGTGCAGTACGATCTGCTTGCAATTTGTAAGACTGAAGTTTAAAGAAAACTGTATTGGGCATAAAACAGTGCAGCAGTTTCTTCAAGCAATTTGAAAGACTACAATTAAATATTACAATACAGTGCAGCAGGTTCTTCTTGCAATTTTAAGACTACATTTTCAAGAAAAGCTTTTTGTTCAACAATACAGTGCAGCAGGTTCTTCTTGCAATTTGTAAGACTACAATTTCACGAAAGGTTATTGTTCAACAAAACAGTGCAGCAGGCTCTTCTTGCAATTTGTGAGACTACACTTTCAAACAAGAGCACCGCAAAGCGCAGCAATATACGCCCGAAGTGTTGTATCAGAGAATGGGAACAAAATTTAGGCTGTTGAAGCCCAACGGACAGGAACAAGAATAAAAAATTGAAGTTATATAAAAAAA
>JAUMHA010322798.1:0-14415 GCA_032359765.1 Saxidomus gigantea | reverse complement strand
AATCAGTGTATAACTATATGACGAAAGACTTCAACAGAAGTGCAACATTATAAATTTTAATGTAAGTGATAGTTGTGTCAGAAGCCTTTCTTTCACTTGAAAAAAACAACTGAAAATTGTATCATAATAAATGTAAGCTGGTGCACAGGGAGCGGAACAATTTATGCAGTCATGATAACCAGAAAGTAATTTTAAAAATCTACATAAATCCTTTCAAGTCAGATTCTTTAAAATAATGGGCGTTTTATTACTATACTCAACGAAACTTCTAACACACCACGGGTCCACCTGTCATTTTCCTTCTTTATTTTATAATCAACCCTTCCAATATCTGCCAGCTTATTTTTAGCTATCGTGTCTTGCATTTATGAAGACACTGGGTAGATATTTCGATTACATGAATTCCAAATGATCAAGTGGTACAAATCGTGTGGAAGAGAATTTTAAATTAACGCTTAATCCTCCGAAGATTTAACATGGGTCAATGCCTTGATGATCTTCTTGGGGAACCCACTCTTAAAATTGTCTTCCATATGAAATTTATACCATTCAATCATTTTGAAATTCATGTTACATTGATACCTACCCAATGTCCTGATATATGAAAGACATGATAGCTGTTATACATTGATAGCTAAAAATAAGCTGGCAGATATTGGAATAGTTGATAACTAATGAAAGACAGTAAAAGGCAGGTTAAAAGTTTTCTTTAGTGTATTATAAATCTCTAAATTCTGAAGCAGCTAGGTAAGTTTGAAACAAGTTTCAACTAAATCATTGCTTTAAGGCTTAAACAAAATTCTAAAGTTTATCTGTAGATGAACCGTATACAGTATACTTAAATCGGCTATGTAACTCCCCAACTGTCTTCTGTAATTTTAAGTATTTTTATGGTGTCTTTTTCGTATTTCTGTTTGTAAAGAGTGTATTTCATGGTATATAGAGCTTTGTCTATGACCTAGAACATGTGATCAGACATTTAAAGTCTCAGGATCACATTTACAAGTAGCTCTCATTTGATCAAGATGTCTTACTGACAGTAACAACCTTTACTTGTACCAAAAACATTCATGACTGCTTTTTAAATTGATATATCGAAGTAGATATAAGAAACATAGCACAGTATTTTTTCAAAGATATTGCAAAAAAGAAGAAAGGCTTTCTGACAACTCTTTTTGTTGAAGAAAAAACTTGAATGTGTAAGAAAGGTGAATGTCAACATTGTTTTAGAGTGAATAGAACATGGTTCTATCATTATCCTATCAATAAGTTTATGTTACTATATCAGTAATTCCAAGTGATTCTGGGACTTTAAGTTCAGTATGAACAAAGATGGACTGTAAGTATGTGGGTTTAAAGCCTTGTTTTCCTCTTCCCTAATAGAAAAGATATTAACATACAAGTTAAGCACAACTGGGTCCCATGGTGTCCCTATGCCATATTTAAATATATGATAATCATTTTGTCAAAATGCCCTATATGAGACTTTTTAAACAGACCTGTATCAAGTCCAAATGTTTTGAACAATCTTAAGGTCATGTTTCAGCAGTATGTAAATAATTCCCTGTACTGTTTATACCACTGTCCTTGTTAGTCCTGCACTGCATGTGCAAAGGTAGTAATTCTATAAAAGAGACTATCTTAATTCTTGAACATGATCTTAAGTATTCCCTTTCACATTTGTCTGGTTCATCTTCTCACATTTCAAAATTTAATTCAGGACTTGTTATACATGAAGTTCATTTATGAGGTCTACTATCCAATTAAGTTGAAAATAACACATTTCAGACAATGATTTAAACAATCAAAGACTCAATGAATTACACATGTGTAGTGTACCTGGCTCTCACTAGAACTTGTATTTTCATGGCTAACTTATTTACTACTGTAAGTGGTAATTTCAATATACTGAGTATACCGGTATAACGTTTCTCAATGCCCTGAATGTGTGTATACATGTAAGTTACTTGAACATCATCTCTTTAGTCTTCTAGTTTCATTATATATATTTTCTGACTCTGATTCATCAGAATCTCTGCCTACAGACACGGGTGTAGTTGACCTAGTTCTTAACCTCGTACTTTCTGATCTCCTATATTTACAACTACTAGAGCTTCTTACGCTGCTGGTTGTACTTTCTGGAGTAGACTCTCTGCTACTCCTTGTTAAACGCTTGACCTCGCCATCAAAAAGTCTCTCTTTAACTGATGCAATGTCACCACTCTCATACCTTGATCTTGCACTATGATCATCTACCTTTAGACCTGAATTTTTCTCTAAACTTTTTTTTCCTTTAGTCAAGATTGGTGAATTTCTAGTTGGAGTGTTACCAGATCTATGTTCTAAATGGAATTCAGACACTTTCAGTGAACTTCTAAAACTTGCTGTCCTTTCAATATTGCTTGCCTCATACCTATCCCTGGTTGGTGACAGCTCATTTAGAACTCTCGACACATTTTTGGCTGGACTTTTGGGTGAGTCCGGGTCACAAGGTGGTGGTGATTTTACAAAGAAACTATCAATCTTCTTCTGGGAATGATCAATAACAACACCTTTCCCAAATCTGTTTCTTCTACCATTCAACAGAGCACTCTGAACCTTTTGTCGAAGTTTGTTACTGACAACTAGTTTGTTGTTCTTAAAATAACCATTAAGCTCAGCTTTCACATGATCTGAAACATTTTTGGCTGAGGGGAATTTCTGAATTAGTTCATCTTTTTCAGACTCACTCATTTTAACAGAAGAATGCCGTCTGTCACGTTTTTCTGCCATTACATTTGGCTTTGACTCTATCTGTGACAACTTGTCTGCATCTTCTGATACGTTCTTGCTATCAGGTTCATCTAACTTTTCATTTACATCAGGTGTCTCCTCGTGAACTATATCAGGCAAGCTAGATCTAGTTCTAACCTGTCTACTGTCCTCTTTTTCACTTTTAACCTTTCTACTGTCCTCTTTTTCACTAAGTTTTGCCCGTCCAAGACTACCAACTGGTCTGCCGGGCCTTCTCTTTTGTTTACCTTTTGGTATTCCATGATCATTTTTATCATTGGTAGATTCTGTTTCAGATTGCACTAGTGTTGTATTTGTTACAGTTGAGTTTGCCTGAGAAATATTTACTAAAGTATCATCATCAATATCTACATCCATCATTTCACTCAAGTCCTGAGCTGAATTATTCCAATCACACTCGGTGTTATCACGGTCTGTTTCCACTTTTACACTGATATCTGCTATTTTTTCTGTTTTGGTCTCTTTCCTAATAACTTTTTCCACTTTGATATCTTGTTTAGTGTCTTTCTCCACCTTTGTACTTCTTTCACTACTAGTTTCAGTCTTTACACTGGCCTGCTGTGTACTTTTAGGTCGTGATCTTCTGGATTTTGGAGTTTCTGACACCTGTTCGCTGGATAAATCTGTTTTTAACTTAACCTTATTTTCAATTATCTTTGGTTTTGACTGTTCAGTTTTAATTTCACTAGAACGTCTTGAAGCTGCCTTTTCTGCTTTTGTTTCCGCAGATGTAGATTTTGGTCTTTTCACAGGCTGGCCATAAGGAGCCGGCAAATCTCTGTATGTTCTTACTATCTTGTCTACTTCCCTGGTAGACAGATTCAAAGATTTGTCAGTGAGGACTTCCAGAGTGGTATAAAACACACTCTCTCTTGCAGAATTGAACTGTTTTTTAATCTTCTCTCTCCTGCTTATCATGTAGGATAAATTGCGTACCTGAAAAAAGCACTTTCCTTAGAAATTTTGCAACTTGGAAACAAGACAAATTCATATCAAGTGAGACATTATTTGACAAGCAAAATCCGACCTAGAGCATTAAGATACCATATAAAAGCCATTGCAAACGACCAACATTTATTATCCAGGCTTTACTTAGTTTTTTGTCATAAAGATTAGAATCATACATATACTAGATCTACTCTTATTTTTCAAACTGTTTCAAATATGAATCAGGTATCCCTTAAATCTTGGAAGCCATCTATAGCAATATATAAATCGTAAGTTATAAAGTTTAAAATGCCTGACAATTCTTTCACCCTATTGTTTTTTTTTAACACAATTCGACACCTACCCTCTCTAGATCCTGCCTCAGGTGTACGAACATTTTCATCCTGGCTACCAAACTGTCTTCTTGCTGTTTCTCTAATAAGTCTGCCTCTTCAGTTTTAGGAGTTAACAATGGACGGTTAATCATGGACTGCAAAACAAAATGTTCCAAGTTAAACTTAATTCTCAAAATCATGAACAAATCAAGAATTCTCTGATGTAACACTTAAAGTAAAATGACATACAGTATATTTCAACAAGAGAGCCATGATGGCCCTTGATCGCTCATCAGAGTACAATGACCGTCATTTGAGCTATACCTGGCTTAAGTCCCCATGTAACCCACTAAACAGCTTGAATTTAAGTTCAAGACAACATTCTGTGACCTGTAAGTTGTCAAATGGTATTTCTACAATTTGACTGGGTGACCTAGTTTTTGACCAGATATATTTTGCCTAGAGATCACCCAGACAATCATTAGATAGACAGATTTAATTCAGCATAATATAATAATGCTATCAGTAACAAACTTAGACAAAAGGTACCAAACAATGTAAAGACAAGCATTCAGACCAATTTTCATGAAAATTATAGGCCAATTGAGACCTCTTGAATGTTAACAAGAATTTCCTTCGATTTGGCCTTGTGACCCTAGTTTTTGAACCTATGTTACCCAGTTTCAAATTTGGCCTAGAAATCATTGAGACCTGTATTCTGATCAGTTTTCATGATGATTGTGGGTGAAATGTTGCCTCTAGAAAGTTAACACGTTGAAGCGAGGACAGACAACAAACATCTGGCGGCACTTTATCTCACCTTGAGCACATAGTGCTCAGATGATCAGATGAGCTAATAAACAGATCTGACAGATGATATAGTGACTGTTTTTAAACAATACCTACCCTTCTCTTCAGTTTCCAAAAGACAAATATATGTTCAACAACATCTACTGACAGCTCAAGCTGACTGGCTATCTCAGACACCTTCACTAGATCATAGAAATTTTCTTCTAGCTTCTGTAACCTGAAAAAAGATGTATTTATGTTAAAGTCACATGTGAAACTTTCATGACCATGTAAATATTACAGATCAAAATGTGACCAAGTATCATCACTACACATTCACAACATCAAAGTTATTGTGATACAACTCAATAAAAACATCTAGCTATATCCAGGAAGACCTTCATGTATGACTCTACATGTAAACATTTTGAAAGTACAAGCACTCCTCAAAAGCTGATGTGAATACTACAATCACTGTTAACTCTTGCTAACTTAAAACACTACATAACAAATACAAGTAAATAAAGCAGCCTATTACCTTTCTGCTCTGATGGTGGCCTTTTCCTCTTCAGACATCTGGCATTCCTTCAATGGAGTCCCATTCAAGGCTTTCCTCGGAGAGTCTGGCTCAGACTCCGAACTATTTCTGTCTCTCTTCCAACTGTGCTTCGGACAAAATGCCTAAAACAATAAATAATCCCACACTGAAGTATGCTCATACAGCAATGATAATTTCTTAGAAGGGAGATAAATCCTACTGCAATATCTATTTGACATGAAGGGTTGTCTTGCTCACGTCTTGCTCACTTGGCAAGCTTATTGATTTTCCAGTTAAATTAATACATTTTACATTTTAATTTGAAGTAGACTTATTCAACATTGTCTGTTGGAACTAGCAAATTCAGTGAATTTATATCTCCCACTAAATGAAACAAATAACTGAAAAAGAACAACTGGAAAGTGTACTGGTCAATCTTTTTCAGAAAAAAAAGAAAGAATTTCATAAATTTCTTCACCCCACTGGCGCCTCATCTCCAAGGAGGTAATCTTTTTCTTCAAGTTACAGTCACAAAGAACTTGGTTTTTGCAAGTTAAATTAAATAAGTATTACTAGTTTCAGACAACAAGAAGTCTTAAGTTTCTATATAGAATATTTATGCAAGAAAAGCATTACATTCCCTTAAGGGCTTCATTTCTGTAAAAATTAAGTTTCTAAATTTTCCATTTTAAGAGATTACAAAATTGATCATTTGTGCCAAACAAAATAAAAATCTACCAGGTCTTTTCAGAAAAAGCATTTTTCAAATTTCGCCATACTATTGGGGCCTCATCTCTGTGAGATAAATTTTTTTTCTGCATCTTACAGTCATACAGAACTCAATTGTTGTAAGTTAAAAAAACACTATTTCTTTATGTTTCTTTGAAGAATATCTAAGAAAAGTGCTACAATAATATTTTGATAGCCGGGTGCAAAAGAATTTTAGTGTTTTCATATTGAATATTGAAGAAAATAACAATTAAAGGAAAATAACTCAAGAGATACTAAGCCAATCTTGATGAAAGTTGTGTGTGTGCCACGGCATGATACTATTGTATACCTATTTCAAGTTTCAGGAAATTATATCCATTGGTTTCTTATTTATCGCTCTGGACAGACAAACGTTCTGACAAAGTTCTTTTAGCCCAGTAAAAGAAAATTTTAACTGCATAACAACAAACAGACTAAATGAATAGAATGAACAGTTACAGTATTGTCCTGCTAGCCAAGTAGCTATATAAGCTCAGACAGACGGACAACACCAAAACAATATCCATCCACATTTGGCAGGAGATATAAAAATAAAAAATATATTATGTGTTCAACTAAAGTATCAACATAAAGTTGCATTTCTAAGCAGTATCATACAATCATTTCCATTCAAGTTCTCGGTATGTAATTTTCCCATTAAAATCTAGGTTCAAAATGTTGACAGTTAACAAACCCTTTGTTGGACGTCATCTACTTTATGTTCGTCAGGCACGGTCTTCATATCCAGTTTATCGGTTATTCCACATGTGACGTGGAATGCTGTTTTACAAGCCTTCACAGTACATTGTATACATGCTCCACACCTTTCTTTGCATATACAACATATCAGAGACCAACGACTTGCCTGAAATAAAGTTATTTCATTCTTTCATTTTATCCTTGCATTTCACCATTTCTTCTTTGACTGTCTCCAACAAGCAGGTAGAAACCCAATAAAGGCAGCCTAGTGACAGTACTCAACAAATCTGTTGCTATAACATAGATAACAGTATATCTACAATCATGACAATCTCAGGAAAATAAAACGGCTCTTCTATACTGTTGTTGTTGGGAGTTTGACACACATTCCAACCGTGTGTTTGGTGATTTTAACAGACGGACAGTTAACAAGACAATCGTTCCTGGGTAGAACCAGTACAAGACTCCTATCCTCTGTAAAAAAAAGCCAAACTTTCTCAAATAAAGAGACATGGTCGGTAGCAGGGCTTGACCCATGATGATGACCCTCAATCTATGAGAGCTTAGTTACAGTGATTTCAGTGACGGATATTTCAATCTCAACCTCGTCCTCATGACAGAAACTATTATTATACTTGATATGTTCTTACATAATTGTTATTAATTACCTTAAATTACAGTACTTACTGGTATCATAGAGATTTTAGTTATTGGTTCCATTTTTTCTACACACCCAATAGTAACCTCGGGTATCCATAGAGCACAGCTTACATGGGCCCACTTCGTACCACTCCTGAATTCACAACAAAGCCAGCAATTTTAAGACTGAATTCACATTCATTAATGTCTGTTTTTTCGCAATTTTTCCAAAATCAAGCAAAAACATTAGGTAATATTCCTTACGATTAAATTTTCGCAAATTGCCCACTTCGCTACTTTAAAAATCTTGTGAAAGATTCATTTTACATAGATTGACTATTTGAAAATTATCAGTTTGCGAATATAAAATTTGCAGATATGCCTGTTAACTCACAAATCGCAAATTTTTTGTCATGCAAAAATTGCTTAATTTGCAGTATATTCAAAACATACCTTGTACTTTTCATGGCTCCACCAATTTTTGGACAGAGTATACATGCTGGCTTTATTCCAAGTGCACATGTCCTACACAACCAGCTGCCCTCTGGGACTGTCTGTATGCCGTAACATGCCTACAAATATCAAAGTATCATTTTATGCAGCTATTTTTGGCTAATTAATAGTAGAACTGTATGAAAACATGTGTCATTAAGACTTTTTTGTTGTGTTACTGTAAAAGTCAGGTTTTTATGCAAGGTTTTTACTTTTTCACTAATGTTTGTGAATAGAGCACTTTGTGAATTCATCAAACTCTTTAAAACAGCCAAACAAACAATAAAATAGTGCTTGCTTACCGTTAACTCGTTAACAAACAGAAAATTGTAAAATAAACAAACTTGCGAATATAAAGACTTCTACAGTATAGTAATCTAACATAGTAAATACAAATTGTATAATATTCATGAGTAATGTATTTAATTATTTGTAAACAAACCTTTGTGGGATTTGTAGGATTCAATTTCAACAAAGCAAATAGTACAAGAAAAGTCGAATTCACAAACTATAAAATTTGGGGAGAAAAGTAATTAACTTCTTTTTCAGCCTACCTGATGTACACATATATCACAGCCATCACAAAATACCATCTCATTGGTGTCTTCACTTTCAGGCTGAAAATACACAAGTTAATTAATTGATAATAATAAATAAATCCCTTCACATCTATGAACTCTGTTCCTGGCAATCAAGTTGAACCCTGGCTGAGAGACAAACCATTGATCCTGCAAAGACAACTACTTAAAGAAGAGAACCAAAATGTCGAAGTCCTCTAGTTTAATACAATTTTGTTTGAGATATTTAAATAAACATTTGGGTTTGCTAACAAGGAAAAGCAAGTACATCTCTCTGGTAATGTTTGATGGACTACATCTGTTGTCCATCCATCTCACAGACTGTCTTTCAATTACTTCAAATAGGCATAAAAGTGACAACTACTTACTGACTGACAAATTTCACAAACAATATCTTCATCATACTCGATGCCGAGGCCCTCCTCTGTCTTCTTCTTAGTCTCCATGTTCTCATGACATTGTGCTTCTAGGGCTTCAATCACTCTCTCCATTGTCCACTCAAATATCTGTATCTCCCCTACACAGAATAATTCTAACTTACTATTTTACTACTTAATGTCATCATAGCATACATGTATTTACTGCTACCAATAAACAAATAGGAATGTTGTCATTAAATCTTATCTCTTGTTCAGACTTAAAAACAAAATTGTTTTAACTTTTATCTCGACTGGCTGTAGTATGCAACATCAAGGAGCCAGATAGGTGATACAGTGAACAATTTAGTGTAATTTGAAGCTTTTCAAATTAAATCTGCCTGTATTTTCAAGCTAAATTTTCTGATATTTAAATGCCAGATTTCTTTTCAGTGATTCCAAGCACTTTCTACACTGACAATGTTCTAGAATAAATGAAGATCATCATTCTGTAATTTAAGAAATTCTGTATCTCTATGCTAATCAGTAGAAATAGCACAATATATCACATACTGCCGCATTTCAAAACAGCTAGAAGTCTAAATGTGAAAACAATATTTTGCAATCTGCTGGAAACCGCATCAATTTCTTTAAGAAATGTTACATACCAACTTCTTCCCGTTGTTCATTCAGCTGTTTCAGCCAGGAAACATCAAGGTCGTCAAGGTCATATCTTACAACCTGTTCCGCTAACTGGGACATACCAGTCAGCTCATGCTGACCCAGCTGGTATGTTTCATCCTTCATGGCATGCAGGAATTTTTTCGGTCTGAAATTTTGGAAAACAAAATTAATTTCAATTTTAAAACAGTTTTAGGAGCTTCTACCCACCTGTAAAATGTCCAAGCTAAGGTCCAAAATACTATTATATAACAGTAAGATGGAAAAGACATACAGTGATAAAGCAAACACTGATAACATACAAGCTGAATCATTCAGTTAATTCAAAGCCAACATATAAATTTAAACAATTATGATTTATTTCTAACTGCAATTAATAAATGAAATTGCAAACTCACATTTTGAAATCTCCTGAAATATTTTGCTTTTCCGACACCTCCCTGAAAAGAATCAGTACTTTATTATTGAATTTAGCAACATCATCACCTATCCAAGACATCTGTTGTCAGACTATCGTCTTGAATTTAATCTCTGTTTCTTTCTGCTGATTACTTGCATACACAATGTACATAAACATCTCAGTGTAAATAGAACAAATGGACAGCTGATATAATGCACAACAGGGGTTTTGTTTAAAGAAGTACTGAACTTGCTTCAGTTTAACAAAAGATTTATTTTCTAGTACATAGTATGTTACTTTAACTAACGGCACTATGTCTTCAAACCAAATTCACAATACATGTATAAATACACTTCACTTATGTAGCAAATATTTAGCCTTGTTTTGGGAACTGAGTTGGTCTGATTCTGAATTGTGAACTAATAAATTATCAAAGAGAAAAAATATTTTAAAATATGCTATGTTTTCACCGACCTGAGCTCCAATGCACGGATGGCAATCTCATTGACAGGGACTTGAACACCACGTTCCCACTCCTGCCTCCAGGGATCGGCTATAAGGAAGTAGTCCTCCTGTGCAAGTGGTTCCGAGTCCGGTAACTTCATGGCACTAATCAAATCTTTGCGGAATAACTGAAAACAGCAATAAGGATAACATAACTAACCCCAGCCTCAGGACCTTTTTTCTTGTATCACTGTTAACTGCAAAACTGTAAGTCCTTTATTTCAAATAAGTTAATGCATTTTTTGCGGTCAACTAAATCTAATAATTAATAGTGCATTGTGTGTTTTCCTTTTTATTAATATTTAAAGTTTCAATTTCGACTAGTTTAAGATTTAAAGCACAGTCGGATTGACTTTATAGAAGCACTACCTTTTCACCTAAAAACACCCGCATGATTTTGGGAAAGTGTGAATCGTGTACATTCTGTGAGATTGATAGTTTCTGTAATGAGCACACCATTCAGATTGAAATATGTCACTGAGTACAACGGTTTTAGTGGGAACGAGGTTCTTCATGAACTTACCTCAGCAGGTTTATGTGAGGAGCCTCCTCCACTGTATTGTGGCATTTTCTTGCTTGATGAAGCTATGGAAAATATACAACATAATAATAACTTTATAGTGCTATACTGAAAGATAATTGTGTTTAGACTGTAAAGAAGCAAGCTTTGTAGGTACCAGTTACATCCTGATTAAATCTACATGTTGCTGTTAAGGGTTGAAGGAATATTGGTATTGTAGGCAACATGCCATCTCATGAACAGGTATCTATATTACTTCAAGTCAATTCAAAATCTTGAACGCATGCCAAAGTTACAACTCAGACAAGGTTTCATGTACCGGGTTTTTCAAAATGGCTGAATCCAGCATATTGGCACTTCTGATGTACGACTATTCTTGTCATCAACTTTGGTTTAGATCCCTTAAAAATGTTAGAATCATTATGACTGACTACAGAATGATATCTACCATAATTATTTATTGTATCACAAAAATCTACAATCTAGCGTATACTCTCACCAACTCCCACTTAACAGCACATAATTCTGTTATGTGTCACAGTGAAAATGCAGTGCTAATTTTGGTTATCCACAAAAATGGTGGCAAACCTTTTCCTTTGCTAATTGGGGCATCTTTTTCTTTCTCCTCCTCTTCGTCCTCATCATTAGGTCTGTGTCGTTTTGATCTTCTCTCTGTAACAAAACATTGTACAATACATAAAATGAAAAATTTAAGACATGTACATTGGTATGTTTAGAAAAAGTTTGTATGTCAGATCTAGTAATACAGTAACCAGGGCATTTTTATGTTTAATTTTACCTTCTTTATCAGAGGCCGGAATAGGGCGTCCTCCCCAACTAAAATTTCTCTAAACTCATGCAGTTTTCCCCAAACTGTGACTTGACACTAGGAGATTAGCGTCTCCTTCAGCTAGTTATCACTTATTAAATGTTCCCCAAATTGAGGGGCTACGGCGTCTTCCTCCAACATGGAAAAAATGCCCTGGTTACAATCTCTGTGATCTCTGGAGATCATAGCACAAACACATAGTCTTCAATATCACTAGTGATCCTACTTTATCACAAGTCTTCAACAATCAACTAGGTGATGTGATCAAAATTAATGTCCTCTTCAACTATTGAATCAATAAACTTGTCCATTAAATGGATTTCAAATTAAAGACTGGCTCATTTCATACTATAATGAACAATATGTGTCAGATGCAGTCCATTACAACAATGTACATGTAGTTGGATATTACAGAGATTATTTTTACGTCAATTGGACTATAGATTTTCAAGTCTATTCATGATTACATCCAAATAGAAATTACTTCGAATATCAAATATTTCTGCATTTGCATCGTAAATATCAGTCTGGGAATGAAATATTTGCATAATAACATAGCTACAATTGCTGAGAATGCACCGAATTCTAGATAAGCTTGAGAAACGTGATCGTGCACTGTCTGAATGCATGTACACCCTTGCAACTGGGGGTGTATTTTTAATTGCGGTCTTTCCTGTGTGACATAGTGAGACTGGTTAATCAAATTATCTTAAATGGGTGTATTTAAAAGGTTACAAGACAGTGCAAGAATCATTAGGTTGTGTAACAATGCTTGGATGCTAGTTATTTTCTTTAATAGTCATCAAAATGACGTTCTAGTCATAACATGTAATTTTTAGAACAAAAGCTGATTCTTGTTTTACCTGTTCAATACAATGTCATGTTTAACATACAGTTTTCTGTCAAAATCTCCTTAATTTACCAAATTAATTACCGGTACTAAGATGAATTTGTCTGGTACTCAGAACATTTGCCTGGGACTCCACTTTTTTGAGCCCATGAATACTATCACAGTCCACCAAACTGTCATTGTGTATGAAAGCAGAGGCATTAACTGACAGTATATTTACCTGGACTGTCTTCATTACTTCTTTTACTCTTGTTAGGCGGCATTATCAATGCTGACCTGAAATTATACAAACATATACATTATGTAATATACAGAAAAATCAGTACTATTAATGACCCATGACGGAATGAAATCCTATTTAATTCTTAACGTATTTATGAAAATGTTAAAAATAGGCTAAATGTTCCTAAAATAATAATTTAAAATATATTTTTCAAGAACATCTCGTATTGAGAAATGTTTTGTTCCATGGATTTTGGTAATTCATTTAATTCATCATGGCAGATCAATGCTGAAAGTAGTCCATAATTTATTACCAACATCTCTTTTGAGTTTTAGGCAGGAAGCTGTGAAGTATCAGACAGGTCAGGTGCAGATGTAATGAAGAGACAGATTCAGATTCAGACTGAGAGCGTGATATCAGAGCTATTTTTGAATAGACCCTTGGTACTTTACCTTGCTCAGTGGATAGCATGGTTCTTTACCATGCTCACTTGATAGCACCGATACACATCAAGCCTTTCCTGGATGGAACCAGTACATGACCTTTAGTTGGGTGGGAGACACTGAAGTTAGCATTTAAGATTTCCAGCCCTCTGACTGACATACTTTATGGTAAAATTATAAGCAGGGGTTCAGCAGGCTTTGAAAGGGTCATCGACTCTTCAGCCTTACATTTTTCCACGGGTCAAAATCAAATTTTCAAAAGTCAAGGTGATAAACGGTCGAGCCACAGGTCATAGGTTTCAGTCTTATACTATAGGCTTGCATTTATATCATACATTTCAGTTTGTGTTCTGCAGCTTTTTAGTTGTATTTTCTTATAATTTCTAAATAAGCTGGCTGCTCTTCCCTTTCCTAGGCTCCATTAACCCAAAAATATTTTGTTCCCCATTTGTCACACATTTTATGACCTTGCATGTCCATGCTTTTCTCTCTCATGATTTTAACAGTTTTAATAACAATATCTTTACGAACTTACACTGAAAAATGAGCTTGCGCTTTTTCCTAGCAGAAAATTTATTAGATGGGTGTTCAGTAGAACACTTGTGTCGCCCACTTATGCTTTGTCAGAATGACCAATAATTTTGTGACAAAATCTAAGTCAGTGTCTATTCTAAGACGAGCGATTGTGGAATTCACGCTATTATTTCAAAGATCGCGCATATTTTTGTAACATGTGCATGAAAAATCCCGCAAACAAATCAATTAACTCAAAATCTGCTGAATTTCCAGTCTGCATATTTGTTTACGTGCACATCGGAAAAGCAGAAGGGAGGTAACTCTAAGCAGCATTAATGCAATGTACTAAATCTTTTCATTAAAAAAGATTAAGGGAGGCTACTCTTATCACTATAAATAAATATTTTCATTCAAACTATTTTGAACAGTTCAATTTACATGTAAACAAAGTGCAAAGTGACAAAATCTTGTCATGTCAAAGAAAAGAATAACGTTTTTTTCCGTAAAAGCAACAAATAACAAGAGCTGTCCCTCACAAGTGACGAATGCCCCC
>JAUMHA010322687.1:0-14415 GCA_032359765.1 Saxidomus gigantea | reverse complement strand
ATTTTGGTAGCTGACTTACTTCAAGCACATCAGTTTTGCGTAGATGGTCATCAACGTCCCCTAAATACTCCTTTTTTCAGTTTTAAACTGTACATCACTTAATTATTTGTCAACCTGGATCAAAATGGGTACTGAAGTAGCATTTTTCGGCCATACAGAATTCATAATATAAGAGAAAGTGTCTTGGAATAAATGTTTTGCTGATATTTCAGATCATGCGAGTCTTCAAATACCCCCATATAGTGGTAGAAAAGCACACTGCAAGCAAGAAAATTCGCCTTGTGACTTTTGTGAATAAACGACCTGCCAAAGGTTTTCAATAGCATTTTTATACCTCTATTTGAAATAAAAAACCGATTGAAGCATAAAAACAGTAGAACCGAATAGTCGTAATCATTCGCCAGAAATATACATGTTATACTACCTACCTGGTGAAATGCTTACACAGAGATTAACCGTCAGTCCGCGATTTTTATGAACACCGAAACACCAAAAATCTCACTAGAAGTGAATCAGCAACTACTTTACGTCCAACCCCTTGAATATCAACTGGTTCAACTGATGTCCATGATCAATGTAATAACTTTGTTTGAGATTTCGAGGCCAAAGCCTACTTAGTTTAATGAGCTAAAACTGTTTTTAAATGCAAAGGCCACAATGACATTGACTCTCGACTCAGTGACCTCATAATAAACACGTTTCTGCTCAAGACCAATGACCCCACCATTTAGGGACCCTTAGGTTAAATCCATCTGAAGTTATTGAGCGGAAACAGTAACTGAAATACAAGGCCACTGTTTCTTGATATACCCAGTAACCTCGCAATAAACCCGATTCATCTACTATCCATGTCCAATGTATCTACTTAGTTTTGAGACATCAAAGGCTTCTCGAGTTATCGAACGGAAACGAAAAATCTACCGACCTCAAATTTGTAAGCACTAGCTAATTTTAGTATGGCGTATAATAATTGAACGCATTCTTTACCTGTAGATATATAATAATTTTTGAAACATTGTTATTTTAAGAGATTGGTGTATGTGTAATAAAAACATCACAAACAATAATATGTGTCTGTGCTTTATTTTATGCCAGCTTCATTTATCAAAGATAAGCAAACAGTTTTCTTATTTAAGCACACGGAAAAAGTAAGTTTTCATGTAAACTACCAATTTTTGAATTATGATACGATAATTTGTTGTTTCTTTGTGGATAAAATCACATTAAGAGTTTATTTTATCCAAATATTTAAATGTTCATATAATATATAAAGAAGTTGTGTTTGCTCTGATGAGAACCCATATTTGTAAGGTCTAAGAACAGACAGGTTCAAAACATTAAAATAAGAAAAAGATATGTTTTTCTTAAACTTCTTCAGATGATGAAGTTCACTATCAATTATCAAAATTTGAAAAGAAAAATATAGGTCGCTGATCAAAATTTTGAGTTTTTCTTCCTTGTCTTAAAATAAGCATTTATTGAATTTTGAAACATATCTGAATACCAGCTGTATCCCACTTGAAGCATGTATTAACTAGTCTTCTATTTGCCCATGAAAAGAAATGATGCACTTATAATTTATATCGATTCCTTAAAAGTTATTTTACATAAACGGTTGCCATGGCAACAAAAACAGAAAACAACACGACGAAATTGCCTGTCTTCAACATAAACAACTTTTAAATTCATTTTATATTGTAGTAATTGTGTACAAGATTAAGCAAAATCCGTGATAAACAATTATTTATGTGTTTCATGTGCCAATAATGATTTATCCATTGCATTTGGACCAATATCTTAGCAAAAGCATTTACATCAAGTAATATTAACATTCAGAGTGACCAACATAACTTTAAAAGAAATTAATCAATGATTTATACATTTAGAATAATGAACATTGCCATAGTTATAACAAATAATGATGATAAGACTAATTAATTCAAAATCGATATTTAAATGATAACAGATTTAATGCTAAAGAACAGTCCCTTTGCAGCCACCTAAGTTATATTCAGTTCCATGACATCTACTGAAAAGATTAAAGCTAAAAATGAATGCAAATTTCAATGTATATTATGCTATTTCTGCATCACATCTGACTTTTAAAAATGGTTTGTTTTCATCTTTAAGCAACAAAAAAGGTATACACAAGTTTTCATACCAAAGTGAAAACAATATGTAATATATATGTTGCAATGGAAACTCAATTAAGTATTGATATCACATCCAATGGTCTACCAGTAAGAATTAATCAGTGTTATAACTATGTTTCATATTAGTTCAAAACTAACAAAATATAAAAAAACAAGGCTGAATAGTTATACCACATTACACTCAACCGGTTTAGAAACGCAAAAGTGGCAATATATTTATTTTAACAGTGTTGTCGTGTTTCAAATTTATTAAAATTTCATACACAACACAAACAATATAAAATTGAATTCTGGTAAAAGTTTCAATAATTCATCGCAAAAAAATGACTTAAATAGAAATTAAAACAATAGTGTCATTCAAATAAAAATGTTCAACAGGGAAAATCTTTGCGTTTCTAATATCGGTTAGTGTATATATAGTGTATTAATTGCAAAACACATACAAGTTCTGGTACTGACACTGTCATTTTGACAGATGTGTTTCTAAAATCATGGCAGTAGTTTGAAGTTTCCTTTGCAGAACCTTGGCAAGTTATGAAAGGTAAAGATTATCCACAACTCTATGAACACTCTTTCTCTTTTTAAGACTCCTGTAAAATAGAAGAAACATCTTGTAAGCATTGTACTCTTCCCGTCACACCTGAAACTAATGTTTCTGTTAAACGTATACCATATTGGCACTTTCTGTTCTATATGTGACGTACTTTTAATATCTGACTTTAATTCAATGCACTTGGGGATGCACATGTCTGAAAAGAATATTCCAAACTCCGAAAGTTAACAAACATGTAAGTCTTACTTTACTTTGAGTATTTCCGTAGAAAACATCAAATACAGAGTAGAGTTGTGTTACTTTTACTCCCTGTCCACTCAGTAAGCTTGACATATGATACTTTACTGATGTCAAAATAAGAAAAATGGAAATATTGATATAAATGTATATAGAGTACCTACTACAGACCAGGTTGACGAAACTGCTGTGTGTCTAGCCTTCATGTGACTTTAAATCTGTACGTCAAATTTATGTATTGCAGATTCATGCCATTCATGGCTATTCATGTGTTATATCTGCCAAGGGACACCATCAGTAGTTACAATATGTGACTAAATAAGCTTTTTAAAATGTGAAAAAATAATATCAATTATAATAATTATATTTTACAATAGTCAATTTGTGAATTCTTGCGTACTTTTTGTTTACATACAAAATGAGTTTTTTGTTTGCCCTATGGAATTGTCCATATGCAGTAAGAGTTTGTCCTGGAAATGATTATGAATAATGGATGAGAGACGTCAAATTTTGGTTTTCATCCTTTCCAACATTTGACATCGTTACTTCAATCAAGAAATAAAACTGGGATCCTGTAACCATGGAAATATATGTCATGTACATGAATATTTATCATTTTTACATTTTTAAAATGGATAATTTAAGTACCCTGTAAATATACAGAATGAAATTAGATAATGTGACCAAAGAATATGTGAGTGCAGTCAATTTTTGTTGGCCTACACTTTGAGATCTGTAAGTACTATGGTACAGTAGATTAAAATATCTACTAAGAGAAAAAAAGAGTGTTATTGTACATTTTGGGTAAATATGTTTGGAATATTAACAAAATAGAATATTATATTATAGTTATTTTCTTGAGATATGTGCAACTTATGCAGAAATTTCTTTACAATCTAAAATACTGATACATCCTTTGAGTTTTAGAGAGAGCCAGCTTGTACGTTCATTGATACAGATAAATCAAACAGTGTAATATGATGTATGTATGTACATGCAATTGTGTAGATGAAACTAAGTTAATAATATAAACTATATAGTCAGTGAACATTCAGTATTTGATAATTAATTAGATCATTTATGATTTATCATTACAATCATCACTTGAATTGAACTTATTATACAAATATAGAATACAGTTTCTATTGCATACCTTAAGCATAGTATGGTTAAATTATAAATATCTGCTGGGCATAATCAAAACAATACTGGAGCATAACATTCTGGCTGCATTGAACTTGCACTGAAAAACATAGTGTATTAATATGCTGATTATATCAATGAAAACAGTTTAAACTTGGAAAACACGGAAGAAATGAAGTAAATATATGATTACATTTGCATTTGGAACTATTTTTCATGTCACATAATCTTTGATACTTATATATCTACAGTAGATGTAGTATACACTTTCTATGCATAGACAGAAGATTTTTGTCAGCAGTATTGTACAATTTCATCCTGCTTGAAGAAACAGTCAAAAAAGATGTCATGTGGATGAAACCTTAAAGATACAGTTACTACCCATATCCAAACACTTTAATAAATTGTTTATCCAACACACACACCATGCACATATAATGTATTTATAATGAAAAATCTTGTATTACTTCTTGTCAGGAAATAGTTCAGGTATCAAGGCTTGTGTGTGTGTGTGTTGGTGGTGTGCACTTCTGGGTGCTGTGGGGCTCGTTTTGGGGAGGCTGCGTTTTTGGTACGTGGCATTCCCTGTTTGATATTATTTTTGTTTTTTTGTAGATGAAGAAGTCGTGCCTATACATTGTACCGGGAATTGAGTTGAATTTTTCAGCACTTTTTAACAATTCCACAATTTAGTAGAAGAATAATCAGTACATCTTCCCCCCACCCACCTCCAGTCAGCTTTCAACATACAAAATTCATCTATTTCAAAACACATTCTGTACTCAGTCTGGTGGAGCTCTTTAAATAACAATGTGAATTATTGCTGCACTTGGCTGAAACCACCATCAGATAGTATGCAGCTTGTATGATTTGTTTGTAAACAGACTAACTCAAAACAGTATTTAGATTATTGTCATTCTACTTTGGGTTGGAATTTTCCGCAAATTTTATTGGTTTTATGTGCAGACTGACCAAAACAGTAATGCATAATAAAAACTGGAACAAATAAACAAGAACTCACCTTGTGAAATTTCTTTCCCGTTGAGCCGAACAGATGAAGAAATAATCCAAAACCGTCGCAAAATATGTTAACATATTTGACATTGACATATGCAGTCATATGGCGGATATTAATTTTTATAATTGGCCGTTATTTCTAAATTTAGAAGCAAAACATGTCTTCGTATGCCTAAATAAGATACTTCTAAAATATGACATAAAGAGCAAGATTTATGCAAAACATTATAGTATTTCAGTTCATATAAAAAAAAACGTTATCAGTGTTTAAAACACATGTATCTTTTCAAGCGTTTAACCGATTACGATAATAACGTCATTGGACGAAAAAGGCTTAAAAATGACCAGCACAAAAGCAACAACACATATGCATGGGAAACAATCTACTAGTGTAATGTACATATTTAAAATGTTTCTTTCATGTTAAAAATGTAAATAATTGAGTGATGACACGTTCACGATATTACGCCATAAACATGATTTCAAGAGTTACCTCCCGTTTTTCAGACTGGCTTACCGATTTATTCCTCGGTAACCAGTCTATTCGTAACTTAGTCAACTCGTACCTTAGTCATTTCGTACCCTAATTGGTCAACTGGTATCTGATTTTTTTCCAAAAAAGTCAAACTCGTACCTTACTTTTTATTATTTATCATCCTTTTTTGATAATCATTCTGTTTGATAATGCAGATAGGTATGTTTGTATTTAAATACTTCATTTCACTCTTATTTAAAAAAAATAAAAAGAAAATTGTAAAAAAGAAATCGAAATTTTGAAAAAAAATAAACACGTACCCCTCATACAATTTGTGTTCTGTTTTTAGCAATTTACTTTTCTTATAATTGAATTTTATAAAAGGTACGTATTCTACTTCTTCACAGACATAGCTATAAAGAGCAAGTATTGTTTAGACTCTAGCTGGCATCCTAAAATACCTTCATAATATTCATTTAGTCTGTTTTTTTGGCTTAAGTGACCAATAGTCAGTTATTGGTTTAATGTTTTGCAAGCCAAAAGCACTACGTTTAATATCATAAACATCCTAGGTTACTGAAAAATATATATCATTCCAGACCATTTTATTTTGGGTTCCAAACTAGTTACTTTTAGTGTAATTAATTTGTCTACCTCGGGTATTCATTGCATTGAAGTACAGTTTGGTATTATAAATTGATGATATCAAATCGTTTGGAATAATAATTGACCTTTATTATTTTTTGAACTAGGATCATTCACACTATAATTGAAATATTCATATATCGAAAACTTAATTAAATTGTACAAAAAACAACAACATAGAGACAATATTTGCAGGCGAAAGAAATGAGGAACTTTTCACCGTAAGTACACCAAAATCATTCATGTGGTTATTCCTGTTACTCAGGAGCAAGGATCTTGCACGGAATAAGAAATAGAATGTGTTAATTACTGCTAGCAACAGAGAACTATTATGAAAGCTATATTTTGAAGAAATCAAACGATCTTACCAAAAACCATAGGATGATAGCTGTTTTTGTTGCTCTTTGAAATGAACTTCTCAACAACTCCGTCAAAGTATTTTAAGTAACTTGACAAACTTCGGGGTGTGGCTGCAAAATGAAATAACAATTGCTTGTGCGTATTTTTGAAAGTGTCCTTACATTATACATGGTATGAAGCAGCAATGATTCGCGGTCAAAAAGGATGCGCACATTAAAAACTGTGAATTATTTTCAAAATAAAAAGGTGCTGAAGTAGAAATATAACAAACGATACTTGACAATGATATTAGTTGAAGACATAATAACTGAACGATAAAAGGGTTTGATTCACTATTTAAATAGGTTTATAACTGCCAGGTACCTCGCACAGCCTCTGTCGCTAGTGAAACGAGTCCTCGGTGGTGAAAGACTGTGATAGACACATCTTGTCTACGGAGAGGTTAGGTGTCCTGCTATAAGTAATCACTATTTGTCATATCTCACTTGAAAGCATCAATTAGAAATATTATTTCTTATGAATTTGGCCTTGCATAAATGTGGCAAATATGGATTGTTTATTGTAAACATTTCGATCATTGAAAAACTTCTCATAACCCGTCGTAATTTAATTAAATTCCAACAGTTTTCCCAAACCGGATTGCGTGAATACGGGCTAAATTACATTTGATTTTAATTTTAAAAAAAATATCAAATTTGAGATGCAAATCAGAAAAACAGGACCCCACGCATCTCCGTAGAAAAAGAATGTTCTACACTTTGTACAGTATTTTATTATAGAAGTAGGTTATTGTGACAACCGTGGTATCTTTAACTGGAGACTGAACTCGAATTCCATCACATTTCAAGGAAACAGTTTACAAAACATAGTTGAAAAATTTGTTCGCAGTATCTCTTTCACTATTTTTACCAGGCTGACAGTATATTAGTCACTAAATTCATAACAATAACAAGACAGTAACGATATTTGCAAATTTCATTTGGTTGAAGTTGGAAAGCATTTTATATAGTTTTTGACACCTTTACATGAACTATCTTTTTGTTCAATTAAATCGTACATTGAGTGAAATAATTCAAGCACTATTTGTGAAAAGTATGACAATACAAAATCTCAGCGTATTGGACAGTATTCGATACACAATAATGTGCGTATTAAATGTAACCAAACCTTTTTTATATCTGGAACAAAATTCGAGAAAAAGTCATTATAAGCATAAATGTATTTATTACGAAAGTTCTTGTGACCTATGTTGTTTCAAACGTCTTTCATTAAACTTAACACATCGCTCTCAAAAATAAAATATATTTCCATTCTAAACCGTTAATCAGGTTAATAAGCAGCTGATGAATACTATGTTTATCTCATGCCAGGTACCATTTGTCTTATATATTATGTAGACGATATGCAGAAGAAGTGCTACGTCATTGGCTTTGTTTTATTATTATGATTGATATTTTTTTAATTCACAGCCTGTTAGATACATGGAATCGACACGAAATCATAAATAGTATTCGTTTGCTGGGAGTAGACACAACCTTGAAATAGCCTTCTGAATATCAATCTTACACTCAACAACTTTAAAAACGCACCACTATTTGAATTTCAATATTTCGGTTAAAACCCGTCAAATGTAAAATGAAACGATAAATATCATCTTTGTACAAAGCAACCTAACTATTCCAACAGTTTGCACTCACATTTTGCTTGGATTGGCCTTCGCTCTCCCCAGACATGGCTCCAATGGAACATGTTTTGGATGAGCTTTTTCGTCGCGTGAGAGCTCGTACTCCTCCACCTGCCGCAGTACCTCAACTTCGCCGTGCCGTCTTAGAAGAATGGCAAAATATCCCACAGCATCGCTTTGTTGAAGTTATGTTGTCTTTGAGGCGTCCGTGCACAGCATGTCTTGCAGCTAATGAGTCATACACACGATATTGACTTTTGTGAACTCACTGTTTTCACCTAGTGATTTTGTAAGTGTCGTAAAAAACGTAAATTGTTATCTATTAAAATGAAATTCATGCAGATGATGTCTATGAAATTGAATATGATTTGTTCCAAATTTCATGAAAATATTTTATCACATTCAGTGTTAAAATCATCAAAATATGACTGGTGCGTTTTTAAAGTTGTTGAGTGTATAACGGCAATATTTTCAGAGGATATAGCTACCGTATGGAGTTTATTACCTTTAAATCGATTTCTTGCTATCCAATGGGGCTCTTTGATAATTGTGGACGGAATTAAGGGATGTTGTAGCAATTTTCTATGAAGATCAGTGGTTCCACACTTTGGAGCACCGACTAGGTAATAGTATGGTAAACAACGAATTCGACTGGCGTTACTTTTTAAATTCAACTCTCGCCAGCAAGGGCTTTTGTAGTTGTTCAAAAACGGTATTTTTTTCTGAAACAGACTTCCCCATGATAGATTTATAGAATTGTTTTTATAGAAGTCGTTTGTTTACTAATTAAATAACAGATACAACTGATCTGACTATTACTTAAGCATGTTCGTTAAATAAATTATATTTTATAATATATTTAGAATAACACAGATGTACCATATCTACTTAATTCTTATCGTGAATCTAAACTGATTTCTTCAACACTGGGATAAATGTTGCTATATGTGTCACTACCCTTACTGTAATACGTAAACGATTAATTTAAAAAAAATTCAAACCGTTTTCTCTGGTGTTGTGTCTATCCTGTAAAAAGCGAAGTCTTCTTTCGCCTGTTTGGATGAAGTTCCTGTTACCTTCAGGAAACCATTACTCGGTATGACCAGTTTTAACTGAAGAGACGATTCATTCTTGCTCTTGTGAAACATTGTTGGTACATGCCAAATTCCTGGTATGCAAAAGAAGGCAATTATTCATGTTAGGATGAACCTTACACCATACGCTTTTGTCTTTAGTAAAGGGTTAAGGGGTATCTAAGTGGTTGTGTATATATTTCGTACAAACGAAATCAGATTTCGTAAAAACGTAAAAATATTTCGAAATAACGAAATCTTAGTTCCTAATATTAATTTTTAATACAATTTCATCATGACGAAGTTTTATTTCGTAAAAAAAGAAATAAAATTTCGTAAAAACGAAATAACATTTCGTTTAAACGAAACGATATTTCAAACATAAAACTGTTTCGTTAAAAAGAAATTAGTTTTCGTAAAAAACGTTATAAGATTTTGTAAAAGCGAGATATTATTTCATAATCACGAAATCAATTCGTAAAAACGCAATAACATTTCGAAATTACGAAATGTTATTTCGTTTTTACGAAATGTTATTTCGTTTTTTCGAAATGTTATATCGTTTTTACGAAATGTTATTTCGTTTTGACGAAATGTATTTCCTTATTACGAAATTTAAAAGGTGGATCACATGACACTACACGGGCACCATAGTTTTGTCCCCTGCGACGTCAAAAGAACGAAATTACGTCAGTAAGTCATGGTCACGGTTACAAGATAACCTTGGCCATGATTTTACAGTGACAGTATAATTGAGATTAGTGAAAAAAAGAAATAAAATTTCGTAAAAACGAAATAACATTTCGTTTAAACGAAACGATATTTCAAACATAAAACTGTTTCGTTAAAAAGAAATTAGTTTTCGTAAAAAACGTTATAAGATTTTGTAAAAGCGAGATATTATTTCATAATCACGAAATCAATTCGTAAAAACGCAATAACATTTCGAAATTACGAAATGTTATTTCGTTTTTACGAAATGTTATTTCGTTTTTTCGAAATGTTATATCGTTTTTACGAAATGTTATTTCGTTTTGACGAAATGTATTTCCTTATTACGAAATTTAAAAGGTGGATCACATGACACTACACGGGCACCATAGTTTTGTCCCCTGCGACGTCAAAAGAACGAAATTACGTCAGTAAGTCATGGTCACGGTTACAAGATAACCTTGGCCATGATTTTACAGTGACAGTATAATTGAGATTAGTGAAAAAAAGTGTAAGCATTGTAAAATACCACAATTTTTGTTAAATCATGGGTCATTACTGTCAATGTATTTAGCCGAACCATGGCCATAATCTCTGTTTGAGTATGATTAGGATTAGTGAAGAAATGCAGGCGCTCGATTGTAAATATATTTAGATATTCATTTTGTTTAAATCAGGACCATAACTCTTTTACTGTTATTCTCATTTAGGCACGGTAGAATCTATTAGAGATCTTATAATGATACACATTCTTTGTAGATATTGTTAGGATTGGTGAATAAATAAAGTTGCTAGAGTGTAAAAACAGAAAAATAAGGGTTTCTTACGTTTCCAAACGCTGTGCACGAAGAGATTTTTAGACACACATTCTGACATAATTCCATGATGAATTTGGTTCAAATGCGGCTTCTGAATGTTAACGAGATTAAGCATGGACAACCGACAGACAACAGTTGACGAACATCATACGATCACAATTGCTCACATTATAAGAGAATATACTCGAAACGTACCTGTGTTTGAATATGTACTACCACTTATGATGGTAAATATTAAGAAACATATCCACAGAAAGAATACATATAACCGGAATCGTTTTTCTTCCTTATACATTACACAGAAATAATGTTTAAGTCACTTCTCCGCACATTTAATTCAACGTAACTGATGATTGAATAAAGCTGGTAATTATTTTGCTTGACTACAAAATTCATTTTCAGTCAATCGGAAAATTTATCGGGACAATGTTCATAGACTGAATCCTTATAATTGTTTCGTTTCCAGTTACACTTAATCATAATACAATTTTATAAAATATCATTTATGGTTAATGTAATATATATATATATTATATGTATAAAATGAGATACACAGCAGACAAATGAACAATTAGAAAGAGCGTTTTTTTGATATACTTGAAATAAAGATTACGAATCTAGATTTAAACAAAATTATAATGATGAAGAGAAGCATAATACTTTGTAATATAGATGTAAGAACAAATATGACCATCAAATGGAAACAGGAACCCTAGATTATTATAGGCAATGCCTGAATATCCCATGAGTTCACAAGCAGTACATAATCCAGAGGAGGCATATTTCTGCCATCTTGTAGTGTCAGTCTGGCGGAGTCGCCAGCACGGCAATACAGAACAATAACCAATTTCAGTGTATCATGATCTCTTTTAAGCGATCCCGCCAACTTGAATTAATTACAAGACCCAGTTAGAGCAAAACAAGAACGCCAAAAAAGACTCATATACCTCATCCTAAGGCTAATATGTCATATCTTCATGTTGTTGCGTTGCGTTCTGTAGTGTTGGCGCCCCTTACATATAGTTGCCCCGTGATTGCTAAACGCAACACAACAGCAGGTTTATAATTATGCTCAAAAGAACGACAAATAATACAAAACAGCGACATAACTCATCTTTTGGGTTTGTTTTTGTTTCGTGCTGGCGCCCCTGTGAGAAACTGCAATATTGTTGTGTCGCCTTCTGGTTGACTTGCGCACTATAATTACACATCTGTAGCTTTTCATTTTATAGTTTTTCCGTGTCAACGGGAACACTAAATAACAACAACATGCAAAAGTATACTTTTGCTTTCGTGCACTTTTGCGTGTATTCACGACATTTGTCGTTTATATGTGTTGTCAACCCTGCCAGGAATCAGCCACGATAGGCTTCTTGCATTTTTAAATGCTATTGAATTCTTGAGCTGAGAAATTTAGCTTGGTCTTTACTAACTCGATCGGCATATGACTAACAATGTCTTACGTAGATTGTACTGTTACATTTTGGCCGTCTTCACAGTCTAATCAACGCAAGCTCTTATATTGCCTCAGAGCCACTGTGATAATTCTTTTTTCTTTAATTTGCTTCATGATCAACTGTCACAGTGGAAAGAAATACAATTATTAATAATATATTGGTTTCATGAGGACATCGAGAACATACACAAATATAATGTTGAAATTACACTTCCCTTGAATTGATGAAATTATTTCCAAAAACGCTTGTCTGTTTTCTATATACGAAACAACGTATGGAATTTTTATCAAGCCTGTGTACTCATCATGAAACTTAGTCGGAAACGTTGTAATATATGCTACAGGTATGGAATTTGGACTGTGTTTTCAAAATTGTAATAAGGTGACCTTGGTCATACCACGAAACTAAACGCTACCGTTGTGTGTATAGTTTAGCAAACATTTTTCATTAAGTTCTTAAGCTTACGTTAATTGTGACCTACTGCTTTCTTTTTATGTTGAAGCTGTATTTATGAAATTAGGACTGTGTGCACAATTATGCGAGCACATTTCTAAACTATCCTTTGCTGACCTTGATTATGACTTTTTGACCTACCTACTTATATCTGAAGCTATCGTATAAAATTTGATGTCAAAGATCAGAGTCAAAGATGTCAAAAATCTCCTTCGCTGAACTAGATCATGACTATTTTTATCAACAGTCTTGTTTCTTTATTTCAATGCTTAAATTTAGACAATATGTACAGTTTTGAAAACAAATGTCTATATTCTTTATTGTGTTTTAATCTGCATTAACATGTTTCAAGGCAAAATGTTGTATATTATCAAAATGCAAGTCAGATATAGCGACCATTTTTTTAGAGTACAACTCAAGAATTTCAAGAATTTACTTCAGACAATTATTTGTTACAAAACCAAATATTCCTTTACAAGTACTGTCAAGTGTATATAAATGAATTAACGGGTGAATACGATTCTGACCAACTCGAAAATTGAATCAATATGTAAGGTACTAATACGTGTTGAGATAAGTTGAAAATGTTACTGAGTAATTATATAAGCATTTTCGTAAAATAAGGGTCAGGTGTAATCTTCTTGGTCAAAGCAAGAAATCTCGAAGTTTTGGTATGCAGCATACCCATTGTGTCACAACAGTCCCCGCCTCAGGGTTTAATTGTGTATCGTAGTCCTACAATCCTTTAAAGATTTTCTAGGTTAAAAAGGCCTGTAGGTTTGCCCCGTTTCATCCGTCCGCTATTCAGTCCAAGCATACGTATAAATACCAACGTGACTACGAGGACTTTACATAAATGTACATTTTAGTCATTCTGATACGTGGTACGGCTCATATTATCTTTAATAAGGCAGACAGAACAACAGACAAAACAATAGGACGACAACTTAAGTATAACTTTGTTAAAAGTCCTTCTGTCAGAACGTCAGTCTGCACTTAGTGTACTGGCTTTAACTTATACATGTAAACACGTATAAGCATAGACCGATTTTCAAATATTTTCATGCAGTTGTTGTCCACGGCACACGGGTGTGCCATACATCACATCTAAACTTCCTCCAGGCTCAAGGTTACACTTAGGGTTAAGAACTTGTAATGTATGGTTATAGTCCGGACTGTAACATGCATTAAACGTTTATTTGCATATGACTGCTGTTTTTAAAAAAATAAACGCTGGTCCTTTTTCTGTTATTATTAAGTGTATATTGTAAAACAGTAAGTTTATTGATTTTTCCAGAACAAAATTTTCTGATTCTGTGAATACAAAATCTGCAAAAAAAGCTATGTTTACAACATTTGCATTCACTATTATTACTTTTATGTCGCTCGCCTTCAAATAAACACGTTAATATTTTTTTAAATTTTCAACTACGGAGACAATTCAAAAAACGTTTGATGAAAATGTCAAAATAAAACAATGATAAGAAAACATATGCGTCGTTTAGGTCATTTATTGAAAGAGTTTGATATTTTCTGATAATGTGAACGGGAACATTCATAAAGTCCGTTATAAGGCCTATCGGCACTGGATAGATTTACCATGGCCAGAAATGAAAATATTGGTGATCAAAGTATC
>JAUMHA010322576.1:0-14416 GCA_032359765.1 Saxidomus gigantea | reverse complement strand
AGTACTGACATTGGTTCTGAAGTCTTCGGCAAATTGTCACCAACAAGTGTCATGAAGACAGCCAGTGCGAGAAGGACAGTTACTGAATATGAAACTCTTTCCCCGGATTCTGCAGGCAGCACAAAGACCAACAGATTGATGACAGCCATGAAAATGATCGGGAGGATGACGTTGATGACTAAGAATGTTGGCTTTCTTTTGAGTATAAAATTAAAATGAATCTGGTCAGACGTGTATACTGATCCGGCTACTCTGTTGATACTTGTTGATACCAACGTCCACTCGCCATTTTCTGTAAAGGAGTCTGTGTTCACCTTACTGTCAAGGGCAAGAAGCACCACTTCGTATCCACTATATCCCCATACGTTAAAATTCAATGAACAATTCTGTATGAATATAAAATAATGTTTTCAATACTTGTATGACCTTTTTTAAACCAGATTAATTATCTCGGCATACTGTTATATTAATTACCCTATCTAAACAAATTTATCGAAAGTATTTTTGAAACGCGCTTTTGTATTGTTATTCAATCGCTAGAAAACAAAATAGACTACGCTTCACATGGTGCGGTTTCGCTGGGTACTCCAGTTGCCTTTATCGTAAAAGGCTACAACAACGCGCCTATCTCTGCAAACGAGCGGGATCAAGCATTCGTTGTTTTGCGATCGTTGTAAAATAAACAAAGGATATTCTTACAACAACTGCCCATTGTTTTCAAATGACTGAGCTTTTTAGAAAATTATTAAACTGTTTCTTACCTGTGTATCAAAAGGGTAATACGTGACATCTACACTGCACGTGGTCTCAAACACTGCCCCAGGTGTAAATGATGTGTAACCAGACGAATATATTCGAACAATCATCCAGTCATCGCCGAGGTCTTTTAGTTTCGAATGAGGCTTTACTAAAACCAATTTCGGATACCAAACATCGGATAACTTAAATATGGCCGAAGACGCTCCGTCATATTCCTTAGGATCCCAGGTTATTATTTCATCTATCCAGGTCATCCAAAGTAAACCGTACACAGAAAACTTTGCAGAAACTTCGTCAAAATCTTGAATTGTTAATAGATAAAAATTCATAGAAACATAAACAGGAAGCGTCTGATCCGAAACTGGTCGCTGCCGAGTGTCGTAATCTTCAAGTACATCACCCACTAGCTGAACAGAATCTTTGTACGAATAGCAATTTGAAATATGTATCAAATACATCCCATAAAAGACAACAATAGTTTGAACGAACTGCATATTCATATATCAACACTTGTTATCCTCGATATAGATAGTTTCTTAGCAGTAACACTGTTTTCTTTTACGTAAAATACAAAGTTTTTCTTTCATCATACGTCTACAGATATTTCAAAATATTTTTTTAAATCAGAGAATGTTATTGACACCTAAAAAGATAAAATATCTTATTCCTTTGTTCTTGTTAAATCATGAACTATAAAGCTAATGTTTATGACTAATTTAATTTACATTTCCTCGTTCATCCAGTAGATCTATTTAAGAAAGTAAAAAGAACTTTAAGATCACTTTTTTCAACATATACGACAGACTTTGACCCCTGTAGTCTATGACGCGGGAACACGTATGAATTACAAAATGTGAATGTGGATCTTTTATTCATATTAATTTCTCTTGAAGAGTATTCTCAATTGTGTTTAATAACGAATACAAATATGAAACCATTTATTGTTCATGTGTAGTTTCGAATTGATTTTTAATAATCAGTATTTTTTATTTGATCGAGAAGTATAAAAACAAACAAATACGATACAGTACATGTCTATGAAAATAGAAACTGGCCAGTTTATTGCAAGGGAAAATTGATTCGAAAACCCTTACGGTATCATTAAGTTTATACTACTTTATTTTAGCTCGATTATGAAGAAAGCTTTTAGCTTATCGAGTCACTCTCGAGTCCGCTTCCTGGAAAAACCAGTACAGGTGTCATATGAGGAGGTACGGTCGTGACCTTGGTGGTGCTCGAACCCTCAACCTCCGGGATGAGCGGAGACACCTAAACATCTTCACCACCGCTCCCCTTACGGTATCATTTGAATAGCGTTATTGACAGACACACCATTGTTTTTTGGCTCACCGACAATTTAAAATATAATTATACATGTATTTCACGTCAAACGTTTCAAACTATACAGTTTTATTTGGTCGTAGACAATCGCATAAGTAAAGACTAGCTTGGCACAAAAGGTGCCATATCTATACGTACCAGAAGCACATTACACAGAGATTAATTTACATTCCCCCAGTTTCTGTTCACAGGTTTGACTTATACTAATAATGCCCTACATTTAGTCTTTATTTACTACATTTTATGACGGCATGCGCAAACAGGTCTATAAAGTCTGGCTTTAGCAAGATAAAGTGATACATAGAATAACCTGTCAGAGGTTTATGGCAAATAGACAGGGAACATTTAAAAAAAATTAGATATTTTCATTGGACAAAAATGTAGGGCAAATACTAAGTATATGATTAGAAAGCACGAAACGGATTATAAGCACTTCATCTGAGTATATATTTATTTGGATCTGTGCAGTTTTACGTATTATATGTTAATGATTTGCACATTAAGATTGAGGTGCCTGAAAGTTGTTTTTATACACCGAAATCTACGGTGTGCATCAACATCAAAGAATGATAAAGCACTTAGCAGTTTTAATAATTGCTTTTTCGACTTGAGTCAAACAAAATATTTTATAATTCTGTCTAAATTTAAGCGTTTTGTGTAATTCAAGCCGCAATTGGAACCTTATACTTGCATTAGCACACCAGAAGAAAAGCAAATATGTATTTATTGAGCTGGTTCCAGATTTATAGTGTCTGCATATCGTATTCAACTCTGCTTTTAATGCAGATACACGTCACATAGTAAGTTAACTGGTCTCCCTATAACAGGTTGATTTTACATAAAAGGCATAGAGCGTATTCCAGATGTTCTGAATGCTTGTATCTAATATTATTTTGAAGTTTAAATTGACATTTCCATGTGTACGATTTTTTCATGATCTTCCATGCGTATTAAGAGGGAATATACAAACACTTAGGAAGGAAACTATTACAAGTACAATTAACCATATCAAATCTATCTGAGATGTGCGCTTATTAATCTCACTTCATATTTTCGAGTTTTTCCATTTCAGTGAGGTTGATAAACAGCGTGTATTTTAAACACAGAAGTTTCAATGCAAGGCTTTCTTTTGTTTCTGTATAAGCCTCGCAAAATATGTTTATTATTTTGTCGCCGATGAAATTGGTTCATTAATGCATTTTAAATGTTAAGTTACTAGATCTAGTGTAAATATTTAATATCATTCTCGCAGTTTCAGATGATGTCTGATAATTGTACGCTGGTAGGGGATGCGCTCCGACCCTTATCACGCCCATGACGGAGCAAATAAACGGGGTTACCCAAATCAAAAAAAGTGAAAATACGCTTCATTTGAAATATTTGAGTTATTCCGTATTATTTATATGTATAAACCTGTTATAAGTTTGACCAAAAAGTTGCTATTCACGTTTGTTAATGTTTCAAGTGAATAAATGTCAAGACGCCTTGGGTAAAGATATTTTTGTGTACCGTAACATGCCTTGTATGAATTAAACACACTGTTTGCGAGCACGTTCAAGTGTTTTAAGATGGTTTGTTACAAAGCGTTACGAAGTTCACTGCTGTATAATGCTTTTGACAAGACAACAGTTATATGTTGTAATGTTTTAGGATTTATTTTGACAAACTATATAAGGCTATGTGAAATTTAGAACAACAATTACTTACACATTCAATTCTGTATTTTTGTACAGAGAAAGACATGATAGTTCGTAGATTCCATGCACGTTTGCTAGCTTCAGTTTAATCGTTATAGACAACTATTTTACATTTCAATGAGTCATAAAAGTAGCTGTTTTTCTGTAAATAACATATGATGTTGCAGCCGTTGCTTGAAAATGACAGTTGAACCATATCGACTGCTGACGTCGAATAACAGCATGACATAAGCTGTTTGGATCTATCTTATATTTCTATATATTTTCCTTGTATAATGTCATTGAACTTCTAAAAGATAATCTAATTTATCGGACGGAAAAGTAAACCTTGATTTTTTACTCTTTTCTACCAAAGATGTGCAAAGACCATCAAACGAAAAACTTTATCATTATTTGGGCTGCTCATTTCGACCGTACTAAACAGGAGGTACGATTCCAAAGCTCACAAATTTAGCACAAAAATGACAACGTAAATCGTTTAAAACTTCAATTTCAATATACATAAATCTAAATTTTGATGGCTGGTCAAGTTAATGTTGAACATCGTTTATCATGTGCTATGATTTAATCGTGCTACTACAAGCTATGCCAATATGCAAATATTGCACAACCGTTTTTGTCCTCTGAATCTCCCCTTTTGAATTAAGCGTACATTGTTCATTCAAAACAAGACCAGAGAAGTTTTTTCCGTAAAACAATTTATACATTTTAGTTATTTTTTCAATGTCCAATTTTCCCCTCCAATTGACTGTTGTTTAGAACGATATTCTCTGAAGAAATAAAAGCAGGAAAAAGCTTTTTTGCCTTAATATGTTAGTATTTCAGCTGTACCATGTATAACTAAATGATTTTAACAATTCCCTGAAAACTGAATTTTCTTGCCTCCCTTTATGTTTATTCTAAGCCATTGACTTCCTCTATAAGAAATAAAATTTGCCATTTTACGAAACACATGAATTTCAAATTTGATGCATATGGAAAAGATATGCATAATGATAATAATGGCCGAGGCACGGTTTTTATGTGAAAATTGATCAGATGGAAGAACCTTAATTCAATCAAAAGATCAGTGAACTGGAATATCATGGTAGTATACACACTCCCTCTTGTGATACTACTCATATAGATTACTTGACTTCCAGCCTGTACTTGCTGAAAATTAGTGTGAATACTACTCATATAGATTACTTGAATTCCAGCCTGTAGTTGCTGAAAATTAGTGTGAATACTACTCATATAGATTACTTGAATTCCAGCCTGTAGTTGCTGAAAATTAGTGTGAATACTACTCATATAGATAACTTGAATTCCAGCCTGTAGTTGCTGAAAATTAGTGTGAATACGAAAGTAATATTAAACAAGAGTGCCAAACTGTCACAAAACACGCCCGTCAGAGAGGAATAACTCAGTATCCGGCATTTAATAGGTTTTGTTAGGCCTGTTTGAACTATAAAACTGAGAAGGCTAATTTCATAATTTTTCGATAATTCAAGGGCCATAATCCAAACGTGCCTTGAGTGATCTGGCTGGTTATCAACCTTGACCTGGATATTATGCCTTAAATATTTTCTTGAAGTTTAGTGAAGACCAGATGAAAACTGTTTGACATAGTGAACGAGGCTAATTTGAGCAATTTTGCATAATTCAAGGGCCATAATTCAAAAATGCCTGTGGCGATTTGGCTGGTTATTAAACATGGCCTAAATATTGTGCCAACAAACATTTTCAGAAAGTTTGGTGAAGAGCGGATGAAAAACTGTTTAACTTAGAAAGCCGACAAGGCTTATTTGGCCAATTTTGCATAGATCAAGAGCCACAATAAAAAAGTGCATGGGTCGATTTGGCTGGTTATTGAAATTGGTCGAGACATTATATAGCCCGCACAAAAGATAAACGGACATCGGAAGCAATGCTTGAGGACATAACAATACGAAATTACGGTAAACGTTCTTTAAAACTTACTTACACAATTTTAGTATACGCTTACACAGCGTTCAACTGCACTACTGTACTGGTATTTGAACAATTCAACATTTACTCTGCAAATATTAAACAAGATACAGTAGTACTAAGCAATATTTTAAATGGTTATCTTTTGTCTTACCTTTAAACGTTTTTTTAATGTACATTGTGTGTTAGTTGTACAATTATATTATTGCATTTGGTTATTTACTTTTCGTTAATGGTGTTTATTCATGAAAAAAGATAATATTGACATAGTCGCAGAACATAATTAGTGTCTCTCGAGTGCCGATATTGTTTAAGTTTTCACAATGGTTATCTATAATGCTCTTATGATTTCTTTATCAAACTTTTAACTAATACTTAAAGTACTCTAATTTTATGCATCCGCAAAACTTTACAAACTTCCATGAAGTTTCCTAATGTTATTCATCCGCAAAGCTTTAAGTGAGTAGTTAAAGTTTCCCGTACATTTTCAACTGACCCCTTAAAGTTTCGTTAGTTTTGGCAGTGCTTACCCCATTTTCGACTAGTTGGCTAAGGTCGGTGATTTTTGTGCCACTGATTCCTCTCAGTATCCTGTGACAATGTGTGATGAATCATTTCAATCACTTCAACATTTTCAGACTTATGCTTCATACAAGCTTTTTATATGTAGGGGATAATTAAAACATGCGGTCAGCATAGAGTAATGGTTCTTTGTCACTGCACTTTATCTGTATCGTTTAATGTCCTCAAGAACAAGTGTAACCCTTATTATCACAGTATTAAATAATGTTTTCAGAGCTATTATGTGTAGTATGTGCGTTTAAAAAGGGGTAACGACAAATCCAACCATAGAATGAATGATTACACATTGCTTAAAGTGACCTTATGCGCATCTTACTGCACATTGTGTATTTTGGTGACAGTTTTATAAGAGCAATTTTCGGTTGCTGTGCATTTAAATGTGTTAAACTAATGATAATGCCGCATTAGTATTTGAAGTTGGTGCTATAGAAATAAAAAAATGGACTAAATGGACTCCCTTGTATTATTGTTGGTGTTGGTAGAGATTTTGGCAGAGGAAGGGAAGCAACTCCTGCATGCAGTTGTTTTTTTTTAATTGACTCTCCCAGTCAAAATAGGAAAAGTAATATGTTGAAAATTATTATTTCATACTGGTAGCAGGAAGAGTTTGGTGTATTAGGTTAAAAGCTATCATTTCCTCAATCCTTTTTACACACACATATTTCAGTTGGATTTTTTTCTTGAAAAAAAAATGTGCATAGTTCTTATTCTAAACTAATGGGCGATACACTCACTTTTCAATTACAAAATATATTTTTAAAGAAGAACTCCATTTTGTCTATTTCATCGAACTTACATGCTAAGATATTACAATTATTATTATTAATCTTTGATGTACTATCTTATGAATTTCCAATTTGACTAAATTAAGATCGACAACTGCTCTCATTTTATGATTATTTGTGTAGTAGGAAACAAAATGCTACGTTTACAGACCCACACAGAGAAATATAATCAAAATGTTTCATAACAGTTACTATCGATACGTTGTTCACACGACACAGGTCGTTTATTTTGACAACGCATAGGACTACTATTCTTCTATCACTGGAATTAAAGCCTAAAATAAACTCCAGGGAAACAAATCATATAGTGGCATACATAGATGTATTTCAGGAGCATAATGTAAGTAAAAACACTGTATAATAGTGTCAAGTTCTTGGCTTCAGTATACATCTACCGAGTCATAGATCTCGGTGTATTAGGCCTTGATGGTAAAGATACATAATCATGCCCTTTCGTGTACAGTATGTTTACATGAAAGCGTCTTGGGACATCATCTAGAGGAATAACCTGTGAGCATACACTTCCGACCGTGTGTGGACACATACATACAGATGCGTCATTGCAGCGCTCGTATAATTGGATGTAAAAAAACAATATCGAGATAAGTATAACTGCATTACATTTGTGATATGTGAAATTCTAAAACTTTTGTTACAGTGTAGGACTCTTATTATATTTAATTTGATCATCTTTACGTAACAAGCTTTGGAAGGCCAAGTAACCCCAAGGTAATATAACATTGTCCCATATTCTTCAACCCATATTATTTACTATAGTTGAATAACTGTTATAATTCAATATACTGTACCTTTCTAAGAATATTTAGTTCAGAAATTAATCACACTAAAACATTCTTCGCAGTACTTAAGAAGATGATTTCATAAGTAGGTGAATAATTTTGGCAGAAGATGCTGGCATAAAACTGCCTGTCATGCTTAAAACCTTTCTGAGGTATACCACGAGATTGCCTCAGCCAATGAAAAGACATGATTTATAATGTGAACAAACCTGAACAAATATCAATTATACTTGAAAAAAAACTAATATTATGTCTGGTTCTTCTCTGGTTTCTTACTCAATTCAACAAAATCAACCTTCAGTACTTGAAAACAATGTCTAAATATAAAGAATTGGTAAACACACCAGCTTCTTAACACCATGTAATGGAATACATTACACACATGCATTGGTATATAAGATATCTAATAAAATATACAAATAAAAAGTAGTACATTTTCATGAACTATTTTAACAACAGTTATTGTGTACATGTACGTATTTAATCTTGATTCTTCTTAAATTTACTCAGTTGAAATACTATGAAAGTTGCAAGCACAACTATTAAGTGATCACAAAAAAACACAGGTTCAAAATACAATTGTAACAGAAAAAATAGAATACAACCTATGACCTACATTTCTATGTATGAAACACATCTGTATCAAAAGTATCGATATTTCAATTGTCCAGCATTTGTGTATCCATATAGATAAACATTGCAATTCAGCATATGGCGCTCGATACTCCTTTTTGAACTGGAAACTTATAACCATTCAGTAATTAGCGTTTATAATAATCACACTGCATACGACCCTAATTACTGAGTTCTTTAACTTTCAGACAGAAAAAATCGGCGGGTCCTAACATTCAAGTGGAAATTATGTTTTTTTAGTCTCTGATTTAGGATATAAATGTAACTACAATGTATCATACACGGTATATTTCTTCATTTGGCACAAAGGTATGTAAAAGTTACACAATGCCGGCCCTCCGAAGGATATAAGAAGTTACAATCATAATGCAGCCGATTATGTCCCAGCCAACGACGATACTTCAAATTATCATAGAAAACATGTATCAAGACATTCTGAATTCATCATTATTCTGTGCCAAAATCACAAGGAACACAGTATTCACGACGACAGCCGCAATAGAGAAACCTATGATAGAAATTATATCAACAAGCTGGCTGACGTCTTGCCACGTGATCGCATGTTCATTAGAATCCACAATCGCAGTATGGACGGGTAATTCTGTATCCACATTTTTAACCGATGCTTTGACAGTTATAAACTTTATATTACCAACTTCGTTTGGAGAAACTTTATTCTTAGAGTTACTGCGCTTTCTTTTAAACCTGCAGGGGAAACAATACACAAATCTGACAACGCTTTTCGCGCATGCTGATACCTGGCCGTTTTTGTGGTACAACTTCAAATTCAATATGGTAACCATTGTCATCAGCGTGCTCAACACGAGAAGACTCATTAAGTAGTAGCTCAGTACTGACATTGGTTCTGAAGTTTTCGGCAAATTGTCACCAACAAGTGTCATGAAGACAGCCAGTGCGAGAAGGACAGTTACTGAATATGAAACTCTTTCCCCGGATTCTGCAGGCAGCACAAACACAAACAAATTGATGACAGCCATGAAAATGATCGGGAGAATCACATTGATGACTAAGAACGTTGGCTTTCTTTTGAGTATGAAGTTAAAATGGATCTCGTCAGATGTATATACTGATCCGGCAAATCTAGTGACACTTGTTGATACCAACGTCCACTCGCCATTTTCTGTAAAGGCGTCTGTATTCACCTTACTGCCAAGGGCACGAAACACCACTTCGTATCCAGTATATCCCCATACGTTAAAACTCAATGAACACTTCTGTATGAATATAAAAGTATAGTTTCATTGTATAACTTTTTTATACTAGATTAATGTTCTCGGCATACTGTTTTATTAATTACACAATTTGTCTGTGTTCACCTTACTGTCAAGGACAAGAAGCCCACTTCGTTTCCAGAATATCCCATCACGTTAAAACTCAATGAACAATTCTATATGACTATAAAGTAATATTTCATTGTTTGACCTTTTAATACCAGATTTATGTTCTCGGCATACTGTTATATTAATTACACTATCAAACGAATTCATCAAAAGAATTGTTTGATATTTTGTGTTGTTATTTAACCACTAAATGAATGGAGTACAGATTACAGGGTGCATGTTCATGATAGTCGAACGCAAACACGCACATGGACACAGTTTTAGAAGCACAAACATCAACATACCTATATATACATATGATTACCTTGTATATTAAGGTAATACAACTGTTTACTTTTTACTTTGTCTTGGTTCGTCAACTAGTTTAGATGTTAGAGTTTTTGCTTCCCACTGCTGCAGTCCGGTTTCGATACCCGGTATCGGCATGTGTGATTGTTTTGTCGTCATTATGTCGGTAAATGTGGTTTTCTCCGGGTACTCCGGTTTCCTTCACCGAAAAAGGCCTCAACAACGCGATTATTCTTGCAAACGAGCGGGATCTAGCATGAGTTGATTTTGCGATCGTTGTAAAATGAATGAAGCTCATTTTTACAACAACTGCCCATTGTTTTCAAATGATTTCACATTTTAGAAAATTCTTAAAATGTTTCTTACCTGTGTATCAAACGGGTAATACGTGACATCTACACTGCACGAGGTCTCAAACACTGCCCCAGGTGTAAATGATGTGTAACCAGACGAATATATTCGAACAATCATCCAGTCTTCACCGAGGTCTTTTAGTTTCGAATGTGGCTTTACTAAAACCAATTTCGGATACCAAACATCGGATAACTTAAATATGGCCGAAGACGCTCCATCATATTCCTTAGGATCCCAGGTTATTATTTGATCTATCCACGTCATCCAAAGCACACCGTACACAGAAAACTTTTCAGAAACTTCATCAAAATCTTGAATTGTTAATAGATAAAAATTCATAGAAACATAAACAGGATGCGTCTGGTTCGAAACTGGTCGTTGCCGAGTGTCGTAACCTGCAAGCACATTACTCACCAGCTGAACAGACTCATTGTACGAATAGCAATTTGAAATACGTATCAAATACATCCCATAAAAGGCAATGATAGTTCGAACGATCTGCATATTCATATATTAACACCTGTTATCCTTGATATCAACTTTGTCTAAGAGGTAACACTGTTTTTTGTTACGTAAAATTCTATGCTATATTTTCATCAATCGTCTACAGATATTTTGAAATATTTTGTTCAATTTTTTTTAATCACGGAATGTTATTCATACCTTAAAAGATTAAATATTGTATTCCTTTGTTCTTGTTTAATCATTAACTATTAAGCTGGTGATTTATGACTAATCTGAATTCTACTGAAGAAAGTAAAAGAGCTTAAATACCACTTTGCTAAAAAAAATACGACAGAATTTGACCCCTGTAGTCTATGACGCGGGAATACGTATGAATCACAAAATGTGAATGAGATTTATTACTCTTGAAGAGCATTCTCAATTGTGTTTAATAACGAATACAAATATGAAACCATTAATCGTCCATGAGTGGTCAAGAATTGATTTTAATAATCTGTATTCATTTGTTTTCATTGGATCGAGTAGTTTAAAAACAAACAAAACGATACGATACATGTATGAAAACAAAAACGTTTCAGTTTAATGACAAGGGAAAATTGCTTCGAAAACCCTAACGGTATCATTTGAATAGCGTCATTTACAGACACACCGTTGTTATTTGGCTAACCTGATCTGAATCAATGACAATTTGTTAAACGTTTCAAACTATCTAGTTTTATTTGGTCAAAGAAAATATAGCTTTGGGAAAATGTGCAATATTTATATATTCCAGAAGCACCTAACAAAGGGGTCAATTTACATTATCCCGATTTTTCTTCAGGTTTGACTAATTTTAATAAAAATGATAATGATAATAATAATAATAATTATGATAATAATTACGATGATAAAAATAATATGTATTTTTCTTCCTCAAAGATTGAAGAATGTGCACAGTTTTTATGAAAATATGAACACAGGTAAGCAAAATAATTATAAAACATACAGGACAAAAAAGAGAACTTCATTATAGGTGTTGCGGTGGTCGTGTTGTTAACGCTTCGGACTACCAATCTGGAGGTCCCCCTTTCGAATACCGGCCGGAGCACTGGACATTTCAGAAACACTTTTCATTTTTTCCCATCCATCTAGAGATGAACTGGTTATGAACCATAAGGTAGTCTCACAGTTATCGGTGCTATACGCCAGTCATGTAAAAGAATCACGGGGTCTATTCGTAAAAGTGCTAGGGTCTGGTACCCAAATTCCCTTGTATCTGCATCTGTTTCTCTTCAACCTGCGCCGGTCAGAAGTCTTGGGGATAAGTCACAGGGTCGGCTGGGAATTATAAACAATCAAAGAAAAAACAGAACTTCATTATATACACACTATTCAGAAAAAAAGCAGCTGAAAGTTCGTATTCTATATACACGCCGTTCTTAAACAACAGGATAGATGTACATTTTCAAAATTTGAAATCACATGGCAGAATGAAATCTCCGTAGACTAAACATGGGTTCTTGCTTTGGAAACTCACTCTTAAAATAAATTCTCTTCCGAGTTTGTTCCAGATTTACAGAGTCTGAATGTCGTATTCATCTCTGCTTATAATGCAGACGCACGTCACACAGTAAGTTAGCTGGTCTCCGTATAACTGGTTGAACTTCCATAAAAGGCATGGAGCGAAACAGGATGTTCTGAATACTTGCATCTCATATAAATTTCACTTTGAAGTTAAAAATGACATTGTCATGTATATGATTATTTCACTGAAAATCCGCTTCTTTAGTACGGAGGAAGTAAATATTTGAGTTATTGCGATTTTTTAAATAACTGTATCATCTATTATAAATTTGACCAAACAGTTGCAATTTACTCTGGTCAATGTTTCAAGAGAATAAATGCCTAAAAGACTAAGGCATACATGTGTTTGTGTGTACCTTTGCATGCCTTGTATGAATTATACACACTGTTTATGAGCCCCTTCAAGTGTTTGAAGTAGGTTTGTTACAAATCGTTCCAAAGTTCACTGCTGTATAATGTTTTTGACAAGACAACAGTTTCATAAATATATGTTTTTAATGTTTAAGGATTTATTTTGACAAACTGAAGAAGGTTATGTGTAATTTAGATTAACAATTACTTACACATTCATTCAAGTCTGTATTTTTGTACAGAGACCAATATGATACTCGTTTCGTTATAAGCAACTAAGTATATTACATTTCAACGAGTCATAAAGGAAGCTGCTAAAATAAGTGTTGCAGTCTTTACTTGGAAAATGACAGTAGAACCATATCGTCTGCTGACGTCGGAAAACCGTATAACGGGTAGCTGTTTGGAACCGTCTAATATTTTCTATTTTCCTTGTACAATGTCATTGAACTTTTGAAAGATAATCCAAGTTGTCGGACGGAAAAGTAAACCTTGTGTAGAAAAACAGACAATCGTTTATCGATTCTGGGTTCTATGATACAATGTGTCTTAAACGCAAAACTGAACCACAAATATCTATTATAGTTAGTACAAAAAGGGCTATAAATGCATGCCAAATACAAGGTTTAGTAATCTTACTTGCAATATACAGTCACCTTGTATTTTTGAATAAGTACTTCAATTTCTAGAGCAACCGCTTCCATAATTTAAGACAAAAGTTGACCTATAAACAAATACAATAAACTTTATCATAGAAACATAGTGCCGGATGATTTATGGTCAGTTGTCAAAAGGAAAACTTAATCAAACGATAGTTCACAAATTACTCCAAAGAAATAGGAAACATGCTAGTTGGTCTGATATTTGTCTATTGATAAAATCTAATTTTATCTCACTTATCTTTCACAACCCATCTTTAGACACATTCCAAGATGGTTTCCCACCTCCTTTAGTTTCCAAGAATATTGATAAATCATTCTAATTGGTAATAAATTTACTAGTGATTTTTGTTTAAAGTTATGTAATAAACGACACAATGTGAGTCGCGTTTGTCCCCCGTACATTCATTAAATTGGTCACTTCTAACTCAAGTCATTGAGCGGAAACCATTTTTCTATCTTTTAGTGACAGTGCCCTTTACCTTGGCCCTAGTGATCTCAAATGCGATCCAAAGCTGCATCTCTATGCAGGCTACCTACACACCAAGTGTCATTGCTTGCAATTGATCACTCTTAATCAAATTATATAATCATTGAGGGGAAACCATACGACGTCTGCATAAAAAACCTGCCTAACAAGTTTGAATGATGCCAATAACTAATAGATAACAATACTAATTAATGAAAATGTCCAATAATCCCTATGCTGACGACATCATCAGGTCTACGTGTATCATGACTTCATCTTTTTGTTTTGAATCAATTTGGTAACGGCAAACTATACCATTTTTAAATGTGTTTGCAGTTTTATCAAGTTATACCATGGCG
>JAUMHA010322465.1:3105-14418 GCA_032359765.1 Saxidomus gigantea | reverse complement strand
GATTTTATTTTTGAGTGATATACCGGTTATTATATCACTGTGTGTCGTGTAGATGCTTCGTAATTAATCACTCAGGCATTCGGCCTTCGTGATTAGATTACTACGCATTTACACTCCCACAGTGATATACTAACCGGTATATCACTCAAAAGTGAAATCTATTTCCTAAGTAAAAAACTATTTTCCTTCGCAGACGAAAGCAGTTTGTTTTGATCACGTGATTTCCCACGCTAAAAGCGGGGGATTTAAAGTATTTTACCCAACATTTCCATGTACGCAGAGTATTGTTTTTATGATCTTAAACTATCGGAACATTGTAATACATTGTGGATCTATTAGGTACTTTTGACTTGTCAATTACAAAACACGAAATTCAACATAAAAATAACGAATGGTTTCTATTATTACACGGACCAAATATAGGTCCGTGATTATCAAAAGTGTACATACCTTCAAATTACCTAAAGTCCGTTTTATGATATACCTCATTACAGTTTGATTTATATTAATTTTTTTTGCGTAATCGACAATAATTTATACTTATTCTCTTTCGTGCCACATAATCTTGCTTTTATTCATATGTTTTACCTTCTTTGTTAAAAATATTGAGATAAAGCGATAAAGTTTTATATATTTTACAAACATAAATCGACATAAATCGAGGTGAAAGCACCTAAAGATTGTCAACGCAGTTACGGTGATTGTGTATAGTTCTACTAGTCTGAAATTCGTATTTACGTATAAAACTGAAAACTATCAGCGGATTAATTTGACAGAGGCACTGATAGATATATTTAAAATATGACAACATAATTTTTTATACAAGCTTTCAGGGGTGGAACGTAGCCCGTCTGTTCAGAGGGTTAAGCGACAAACCTGTATCTGCGGAAGTGAGTATAGGAGCGATAAATCTTGGTTGTAAATCACAAAAGATGTAACAGAATACTTTGCTTTTCAAGTTTTTGGGAAAAGGGATTAATCTGAATTCTATTAATAATTATGTTGACAGTGACATTTGCTTTGCAAAACAGTTTCAAATTTAGTCTGCAACATTCCATACTCGTTTTAATTTGCTCTTTAAATCATGTGACATGAGAGCTCAGCAAACCCCCTTTGATTTGAAACACACACAAATTCAGCGCCTTCAGCGCTTTGATTATACTTATTTGTACCTGTATAATAGAAACACAAAGATAATCACAAAAATAGCCAGTTTTTGAACAGGTAAACGGGCAGTTTTAGATGTTGCCAACCCTGAAATATATTGAGATAAATGTGTATAAAGGGGACCAGAGATAACACTAGTGGGTCCCAGGAAGCAGTATTCTATATAAAATGTAGTTGTCGGGGCTTATGTTTACACTTGATGAGACAGGAATACGTTTAAAATAGAAACTGTAACTAAAATAGTCTACAAAGTACTTAAAATAGACAAAATGAAAAATAAAACACCATTCGCTGTATTACACAGCGTTTAAATACTTTTACTTGGATGTCTATGTATGCGTAGAAGACTCCACATATCGATGAAGGCAATGAATTTCCCCGAATCATTCATCTATTTCTATCATTTTTTCTTACATACGTGCTGACAGACTAGGTTAGCATCAACTTTGATCCAGTCGATAGCTCTGTCCGTAGTAACTTATTCATGAAGAAGTTAATATCTCTGTCTGCATTTACTTCACAGGTGGCAACACAGATTTTCATAATGTAAATTCTATATACACGTTATCTGAGTGCTGTTTAAATTGAAGTTTACCAGATTGTTAGTTGCTAACAATCATTAAAGCTCGAAATACGCACTGTCTTTAACATGAGGAGATTGGAACTGACCGGATATATGTTGGTATAGACAAACATTGTTTCAAAAAACTGCTTGAAAAATTCGAGTTTATCAGATAGGTAAAACACCTCGAGTTCGAGCTGTAGCTGGAGGGATTCTTAACCGGTTTCCCTTGCTGAGACAAGACTGGATGAAAAAAGTTACCAGGTCCCTTGCTCAAGGTTTAAGTGCTTATTGAAGGCATTTACTCTTATTAACACCCTGGTACCAATACCGTGTGTCCATTTTACAATGTATTAATCGATTTCGGGTATCAAACAACGATGTATCATGGCAGGGGCTCATTATGAATTATAACAAAATAATGGACACTACATCAAACTCTTCATCCTTGTATTACTCGTTTTATTGGTATGAAGCGAACAAGTTTCAAATTAATGACACCATAATAGAAAATTACTAAACTGCCTGCGGATTGGATGACGGCTAATGAAAGATATGTACCAGAACAAATGCATTTGTACCTTCTATCATTTTAGCAATTAATCATTACAATATACATTGTTTGGTCACTATACGTCACAGTAGATGACTTAATGTGCTTCTCGGAGCAGAATGTCATGTGACAGAACTGATTCTGAATTGAATGATTCTTTTTTCAGAATAAGAGACTTAGCTCTTCACAAAGGAGATAATTAAAAAGGCTAAAACTGTTTAAACTTGTGAAAAAATGAATATGGATGATGTTTATAAAAAAAATATGCACCCATTTTCGTTTCCGCATGCGGTGATTACGTTGCTTGACGACAAGTTCTGATCACGTGACTCCAGAAATCCTGCTTGAAATCCAGAATTAAGGGAATTAATTCCGAGATGTATAAGCTTCAGAAGTGCTTCTATGATGTCAATACTCATTTCTCGACTACGAAATCGCACTGTCTTCTGGAATATAAGGAATCGATTCGGAGAAGCAAAAAGCTTAATCGAACGCTTTAGAAATGCTTCCAGGAATCAATACCCAATTCAGAACTACCAAATCGCACCCGTCTTATAAAAATTCTCTACAATATGATAACTATTTCGTATTATTTTAGCATACAGTTAAAACCATTTTTCTTTGCATTCAAATAACCGTTCCTACCATAAACTTCCGGAAAAACTATTCCATAATAGCGGCGCCAATAAAGTACATGTAAAAGCAACTTATACACACAAAGGACACTATTAAGGCACAAGCAGATACCCAAGGACCGTATTGAGGTACACTTAAATATAAAAGCTTTAGATACTCCGTGTACGAAACAAGAGAAAACAATATGCAAACGGAGTTTCTGTTTAATGTATGTGACAAAATTGCAAAGCATATGCAAATAACTTTGATTTCATACTTTTATTTAGGGACATGCTTATAATAGTTGTGATGGGTTGGTCTTAATTTAACAGAGTTTCCTTGAAGCGAATTTTATATGGAAGTTGATATCAACTGATCGTTTTTTTTCCCAGAGATTTAAGAGAAATGGTGCAAAAAAAGAAACCCTGGGAGAGCTCTGTTTTCTTTTACAGAATGCATTACGTCTCTGGCGTCGAGATGAATACGATCCGACATTTTTTATTCAAAATGTTACCAAATTCAATTTTTACTTGTCTATTGTATGTTTTTTAAGGCTAAAGCAGTTTTATTTATTGTAACGTAAAAAGGCAAAGATAGGCATATTTACGCAAGCTTTAAAGCCTAAGAGCTCTCTCGTCGTACATTCTAGATGGACTTCAAACTAATTTCTTTCGGGGGAGCGGGTTATATTTTAAGAAACCCAGTTTAATCATAATGACCTGATTAATTCAAAGCTTACCAAAACAAAGATGTTGTAATGTTTGAATAATTCTAGAGTTATACCGGTATTACTGAAACCGACCATAGGTCCCTAGTATTACTAGTCTTAATTGAGAGAACATGCAATAATCGAGCAGAGATAATTCAAGTTGACCAACTATCCACATTAAGTTTAAACTAATTTGAATGTATGACGTAAGACAGGTTTAAAGATAGCAGTATATTTAATTTTAAAAATTTCCTCATATGTAATTGATGGTGTCTGTTTCTGTTAAAGCATCGATTTGGTATATTAAGTGGTCACATTGTAGATGTAAAATTGTTTAAATTTGTCGGGGTATTTTTTACCTCTGTCCAATTTTTCACTCTAATGAATTCAAATACTTTAGTACATGTATAAGAAAAGTTTCAGTTTCTGTTATTAATATTGGTCTTATGTATTTATATATATCATATATTGGACTCGACTATGTACTACCGGTTTTGTTTACAGTAGCTTCTGCCAAGTTATTAATTGCCTATAATGCACCTTAATATTGAGATAATGCAATGTTAACAAGAAAATGTTACATGTATCACATCTTCTATAAACGATGAAACATTCATGAGATATGAAATAATCTCTTCAGTTTCTTTTCTTTCATTTTCTTCATTCTCATCAAATTGCGAATGTTTTGAAAATAAAAATTATGAGCACTAAAAATGAAAATTTAAGATTTTACATTATAATTATAACCATGCCGAAATTGGCAGGTAGTAGAACATCGCCCTGCACACAATGTACTGTAAGTACACTCTTGTCCACACACATAATTATAACATATATCGCTGTTTAACATTTATATGTACATACTCTATGGTAGAGTGTATACATTTGCTTGACTCACAGGGCTTTGGGTTTTTGCCTCTGGTTAGTGGACTGTCATGCAAAAATTAGAAACAAGTCAGTTTGTGATTAATTCATGACACTCCCCCTGAATCTGATTGACTGCATTTAAATGACCTTCGTACCGCAAGACGAAAATGTTAAAAGATCACATATATTACATTTCGTTAAGCAAATTGTTCTCCCCACCCCCATCGATCTCTGATGAGTTCATTCGCAACTATGACGTAAGCAAATTGCATTAATCTGACGTTTAAAGTGGTGTATCGCATGGTGCATAGACATGAGTTTGATCTTTGTCCTGTTATACACCCGTAACAGATTTGATTTTTAAAAAACATATGCCGTTATATGACAAGTGTTAAGGTCCAAATAGATACATCTGTTTGTGTTTAGACTGACCTTTCCTGGGTTTGGAAGACTGCCAGCAATATGCTATATATAACAGACATACTGTTTTGATGACATCTAATATAACGGCATACTTTTTTATTAAACAAATCTGTTATGAGTGTATAACTATAACGGGACAGAAAGATCAAAGAAAAAACTCTGTACCATGCGATAAAATATGATCAATAGAGAAAAATACAGTGATTCAGTCTAGATTATTTTCACATACCCTTCCTTTGTATAGCCCCAGTACATAAAATGTATTCTGTTATATGCCAATAATACCTCGTTTCCTATCCTATAACTATAACTTGTTATAGCACAGCTGTAGTGTATAGTGTTAGCGTTGGAAATCCTTAAATACAATTTGCCATTGAATATCTACAGGGCCACTGCCAACTAACTAACATAAGATGTTAGTACATCCCAAAAGCTAGAATTAAGATGCATATTTTTTACTAAGAATTATAAGTAGATATACATATTTTATATTTAGGCGTGGTTTGAGTTTCACTGCCAATAGCGCATTAAATTTGAAGTACTAGAAGCTTCTCGACATATGTTGTAAAATATAAATGTTGTAAGTAAAACTATTTTGTTTGAAATACTAAATCACATACCTTTTAGTCGAAAATGTGGGTTTATCATTCATCAAGTCACTGAATTGTATAAAAAAATCCGTATATAATCCAAAGCTACAGAGGTACGAAATTCCACAAAGTAACTGCATAGAACTAGTAGATATCACACAAATACACTAACTTCGTATTCACAGGTAGACACAGCAGTCATCCTAGATCTCGTCTGACACTAATTGTTGATGAATACCTATTTTATGATACAAAAACTGCATATGTTGGTCGCTAGAACTAGTTCGTACAAGAGGAGTTCACACAAGACATCATTCATAGAAGAGTTCACAAAAACCAGCGATCCTGGGAAAGTTCACAAAAGCCAGTAAACACAAGACACAAAAGATAGCGTTCCCAAGTTAGCGTTCACAAGTCAGCGTTTCTAGAAGAGTTGACACTATAGACAGCGTTACTAGACGAGTTCACACAAGACAGCGTTCCAAGATTTTTTTTGTAGAATCTGAAAAGCATAGCAGGAACGATATATTTTTTTGGTTTATACAACAATCATTTTCTTATTTTCTAAACTTCACAACCGAGTTTACATGTTGTTACTAACAAATCTATCTTCCTTGTAATATAAGCGTCATGTAATAGATTGAATTCGTGATCAGCGGGCACTGGCGGCCTGTCGCTTGTAGAAATGTGAAACATGTCTCTATTGGAAAATGGAATCAACATTGTATTTGGTAAATGGATTACATATTTGTTGAATCTTTGTAAAGTGTGTGTCACGAGAGAGTTCTAAATCATAAATGTTTCGCAGATACTAACCGTTCTAGTGAAAGAGATGAATGTTATATATGTCCACAATGTTTAGTTTTAGACATTTGTTTTACTAATAAATCGATAGTGATTTAATGTAAAACTCTTCTGAAATATCATGTCTAGATATTTACTGTAAGACGTTCTTTAAATAATTGAATGAAACAGTTACATTTGTTTTCCTTGTTTGATTTTTGTTCCGACTTTCCTTATCCGTTTATAGATAATTGTAAGTTATGAATGTAACTTCATGATGTTTCAATTGTTGTATATGTGCTTTTTGGGTCCACCATCTTCTTGGATTAAAGCGGTACGACCTGTTTCAAGAAATGTCCCTAGTCTTTTAACCCTTAATCTGCTTGGCGCAAATGGTTATGTCTTTGCGACCAGTAAAGATCATCATCATGTCATGACTAACGTTGCAAAAGATCGTTTCTTATGTTTAAAATCAAAGGGGCAAGGCATGGCACGCTATATATAGATAAGGGAATAACATCCAAGATCGGACAAAAAGTCGAGATAGCGATAATTGGTCGCTGACTTGGTAAGTAAGTTTATATCATTGTAAAAATTATCACAGCGATTTGCTTTTAAATGACTAATACAGTTTTGGGTTGTGTACATTGCGTCTAAGATTCGATTCACTCCTAGAAATCGCTACCTCGACTTCTTGTCTGACAAGAAGTGTAGGTAGCGGTGATTGGTCGCCGACTTCGGACTTGGTATGTAAGTTAATATCAATTGTAAAAAATGTCTCTGCTATTTACTTTTAAATGCTTTATATAGTTCTGGATAGTGTTAATTGCGTCTAACACTCTAACGCTACCTCGACATTTTGTCCGGCCTGGAGTTGGTTCCCTTGTCAATATGTATTATGTCATGAAAACTCAAGCGTGCCCAGTCCCTTTGTTTAAAATACTGCTATCCGAGTTTTGCAATATCTTTAACCATACGTGGGTGCGTATACGTGTGTGCGTGTTTGTGGCTATTGGAAGAGGGGGAGGGACGTAAGAGTAAACTTTTCTTTTTCAACTGCAATTTATTGAATAATCTTTCTGAAACAATAGTCTCCTATCTTCTAAATACAAAGCGTATTCTACAAACACTTGCAACTATGACTCTTCTTCACAATATTGTATGGGTATAAGAAAGTCAACTATAAACTATACATTTTTAAAAAAGATATTTCAATCATAATATTCAGCAAATAATGAAGCCATGAACTATTGAGAAATATAATTAAGTCAATGTCTATTATTACGATAGTTTGTACGAATTGAATTTAGTTCGATTACCAAGAACGTTTCCTGCTCTCGAACATTTACACCAGATGCTATTACGCTCGCAAGAGTTAGGCAGCTGCTGGGTGAACAGAGGTATGTGGCATCAGTTTTTTTTCCAAAGAACACACCACGTGCTCAGACTCGAACGCTGCATATTGACAATTAAAGCTAAAATAGTAAAAATTTGAATAGAAATTCATCTCGACGCCAGAGACGTAATGCATTCTGTAAAAGAAAACAGAGCTCTCCTAGGATTTCGTTTTTGCTCCATTTCGCTCAAATCTCGGAAAAAAACGAACAGTTGGTATCAACTGCACTAGAGTGACCTCCAATCCTACTATAAGTGATAATGGCACTGAAAGCCTGCCAGACACTGTCAACATCATTTTACGTAAGCACAAACAATGCAATTAGATTTATTTACAGGATTAAATGAGGGGAAAAGTTCAACACTGATATCATTTACCTTTAACTGTTTTCGTTACATGAATTTTGATTATAAGTTATTCATAATGATCTGAATGTTAATTATAATCATAAACTATGTGTGCACAGTTAAGAGCGTTCGTATATGTATGTGTGCGTGCTTGTGTGTGTGAGTGCGTATAGAAGGCCGCAATGAGATAGCAATATATTAACAATTTTGTATAAACCATGCATATGAACTCTTAAAATTGAATTATTGTTGTTGTTGTTACCTCACTTGAGTTACTGGAAATACGGGGCTTGCCCTTCTGGTGTCATGTATATGTAATAAATGTCATTGAAAGTTGTGTCCACATCATGCTTAAAAACTCATTCTCTTCTTTGTCACAAATTGGTTTACAAGAATAGAAACTTACCACCAAGTATTTGAAATGTATATAAAATTACCAACATGTTATTGAAATGTATAGAAACTTACCACCAAGTCTTTGAAATGTATAGAAACTTACCACCAAGTCTTTGAAATGGTTAGACACTTACCACAAAGTATTTGAAATGTATAGAAAATTACCAACAAGTATTTGAAATATATAGAAACTTACCAACAAGTATTTTAATGTATAGAAACTTACCACCAAGTGTTTAAAATGTATAGAAACTTACCACCAAGTATTTGAAATGTATAGAAACTATTAAGACAGATGGCTTATTCTTAATGGTGTGTACCAGGTACATTCAAAATCTATTCAGAATTCAAATATTGTATTTGCAAACTTATGAAGTATAGTTGTTTATATAGATACAGTCTAGTCCATTTAACAGAAACTCTTCTAAGACAAATTTTCTGGAACAACCAATAATATCCAGATTACCCTGTTGATTTCTCCCATTTCCTTTTTATATTTATTTTGGTAATATCAAAATTCGTAATACAAAAAATCGGTAGGTAAGGACACATTTAGACGACATGTTTTTTCATCGTTTGACACGAATTCTCAAAACGTCGTTTCTACTTCTGTTGTCCTTGATTATTTAATAGTTTTTTACATTCAAATGCCGATGTTCAATCGAAATGATATATACCTTTAAAGTAATAAATTGTGAAATCAGAGAGCTTTTACATTGTAGACAAAGAACTCAAGAGTGCGAATGTTTGGCTGAGACAACAATTTCCGACGTAATTTCTGTGATTTGTGAAATAATTGCATGGTAAATGTTTGTCAGAATAGAATTGATATTCAACAGTAGTCAAATTTTGTATCATGTATCATGACATTTTAAGAAACTTTTAACGTGAAAATTAAAATCACATGTCAATATAATGTTATTCTTTTTGTGTAGAACATGTGAAAATTCAACTAAGTAAGTTGAAAATTCAAGATTCTAAGTTGAAAATCAGTAAGTTGAATTTTCAACTTAGTATCTTGAATATTCAACTTAGTATCTTGAATATTCAACTTAGTACCTTGAATTTTCAACTAAGTATCTTGAATTTTCAACTTTGTATCTTGAATATTCAACTTAGTACCTATGCATGATTGTTGACCAAGCTGTAATACGGTCGGTTATTTTCAACTTAGTATCTTGAATTTTCAACTTAGTAAGTTGAATATTCAACTTAGTATCTTAAATATAAACTTAGTATCTTTGATTTTCAACTTACTATCTTGAATATTCAACTTAGTTTTTTGAATTTTCAACTTAGTTATGTTGAAAAAATCAATTAAAAAAACAACAAAGTGGCACTATTGGGCTTCCGTATGTACATGTACATTACATGTATGATTATTTATATGTGTTGAATGAACATTTTTAAAGGCAACAGACTTCAATACATGTTTGAATACTAAATTGTATCGGCTTTTTATATACATGTATAAAGTTGTATGTAGGCGGTGTCTATGCAATGGTTCCCATTTTAAGTGGAAACGTAACTGACAACTTTGCAGAACATGAACACATTCGTTCAATGAAAAGTCATTTCTGCAAACGAGAAGAATAGTTGCTTTTTGACCCAGTCACAATCAGTTTGTATTACAATAAATAGCAGAGTGATCAATATAACAAGTACAATTTCGGTTTTCTTCTCAAAGAATTCATTATTTCTAAGAGCAGTTTGATGTTCTGCTTATAAATAAAATATAGCATTACACTGAGCCATAATTTTGCTTTCAAGTACTTAATACACAATGACTGGTCTAATTCGCCATAAAGAAAATTGCATAGAGGCGACGTAAATAGGCAATATTGTGAATGGTTTATAACCGATTCATGAATAGAAACGCAACGTTAGGTAAGATTTATTTTAAATGTCATAAAATGTCTCTATATTTTTGTTATTTTGTCGTAAAAGTCCTGAAATTAAATCGCCTCGCACGGAAGGATGCTGGTTTAGAATTTAGATGTAGCACTGTACAGTGACTCTGTACAGTGACTCTGAACGTGCTGTAAACATGACGTCCTGTTGCGCTGCATGACGTTTCATGAACGCTAGCGTAGAAAATAACGCTTTGCATTTATTCACCTTTTGTAATATCTGGTTATGTTGGAATCGAAATAACATCATTTTCAACGTTGTTATGGTCTAATAAACATTGACTTGGCCTCTGGCCTTCGTGGCTTATAACTGCGTATCAGTACTCCAAATCATTGTTTATTAAACGATGAACACTAATGGAACGGAAATTATTTCATGTAGGCATTATAATACGGAAGAAAAGGCGTCGTAACGCGAAAATGAAGGCGTAATAACGCTAAACAAAGGCGAATTAATGCTAATAAAAGGCGTTGTTCCGCGAAAAAAGGCGTAGTAACGCGATATTAAAGGCGTTAAAAGGCTAAACGAAGGCGTATTTACGCTAACAAAATGTGTTATTACGCGAAAGGCGTAGTAACGCGAAAATGAAGGCGTCATAACGCGAAAAAAGGCGTAATAACGCTGAAAAAAGGTGTAATAACGCGTACATGTATGACAAAAGTATCCTTCTTTGTCAAAAGATCGTCAACACATTCAGTATATATTTCATGACGCCTAGCCCAGCTCTGGAATGCAGACCAAAAAAATATCCTCGCTAAACTTACGTTGTTTGTCATAACTGCACACTGCGGAGCATATTTTCAAGTGCAGAAACAGGAAGAAATCTGCAGGGAAATGACTGGGGGAAACGAAAATGGCATCAAATGCAGCGTTACATGACTTCACTCAGTATGCAGTAAAAATTTATACTTATACATTTGTATTTTCATTACATACTGTTAAAACGGTTCCGAAGACAGCCTTACAAGCAAAACGCCCCGAAACCAGGGTTATG
>JAUMHA010322354.1:0-14420 GCA_032359765.1 Saxidomus gigantea | reverse complement strand
TCACTAAAATCTACTCCAAAATACAAATTTAGACCCTATATATAGAGCAGTTCTTTCCAATATCAATGTATTTAGCACCCATTCAATGTACTTCATCCCTTTCTGTACACATTTAAAAAAAAGATTGTGTTTCTTCAGCATGTTTAGGCAAACATTTTTATAACCTTCACTTTATTATCCTTGCTAACACTTAGTGAAAAGTTCAACAATATTTATCATATTATGTATGATACATGTATCATGTAAGATCCTTTTTCATTCAATACGTTAAGTATTGTATCTTATTCATATGTATATTTATTATTAGTATTATTATTAGTATTATTATATTACATAAATCTATACAAATATGACACAATTTTCAAAAGAATCGTATTAATTCAACTATACACATTACTAAATATATTAATCTATATTTATATTTTTCAGGAAAACAGATGTTTTACATGACATATTGGGACAATACCCCTGGTGAACAATTTAGTTATTAGTTACATCCATTATTACATGATAAAGTATGATCTTGGGGTGAAGTCCGTTACTTCAAGTTATGACTGCTGAGTGGTACAGAACAAAAGCAACCCAGTACTCGGGAATGCAATCTGTTGGATTATTTAAGGTATGTTCATGACAACTGAGTGGCATCAAGTATGTAGAAAAACTTTCATAGCTTTTAATTTTCTACTTATGTTGATTTTTTTATCAATTGTCATAGTCACATACCATATGTACCATATCATTTGCTTCAAAGTCCTGAGATGGTGAAATTAATTACATATTTATTTTATTTTATGCTTGCAAAGTTATATTTAGGCACACTTATCAAGATGAACATACATTCTTATATTTCGAAGAACAATAAATAAGATATTTTTGAAAATATATTATGTTGTGATTTTTAAGATAAAAAGTAATAATTTATATGCAATTCTTCATCAACTGTCTTCATTTTAGGCCTGCATCACAAGACTCTGAACAACTTGATGGCTTGACTTACCAAGTTTTTACCTGATTGTAGTTTTGGATTGTGGAAATCAAAATGGAGGTAAAATTTGTGTCATGCATGTCATTAGTTCATTCAAAGTTGTTATTTTCTACTATGTGTATAAAAACATCTGTTTTCTGAGTGGAAAGTTTATACGTTTATGACAAATGTATTTATAAGCAACCTAGCAATTTAATATTGACATAACTGGTATTACTATTTTACATATGTCATTGATATTTCGATATTCTATGATGCAGTGGCAACAGATCAGCATGTGTATTTACTTATAATTGTGAAATAAGGTTCAGTTTATTCCAAAACCTTAAAGAATCTTACATGTTTATCATGTCAGCTTAATGTATGTGTTCTTTATTCATTGCAGTACAAGTTCTACAAACAGTCCATCTGAATGGATGTTGCTGTGAAAGCCAGAATACAGGCCACCAGTAATGAGTTGGCATAATTACTCACTAGAAATCAGGCATAAACACTGACTGGCAATTTATCTGTTGGGAAGAAATGTGATTCAGCACCATGTCACCTGATTCTTTTTTAATGTGAAAAAGATGTGTTTGGTAATTCCAGTTTACAAACCAAGAAATACCTCTTGATTAAATGGCATAGAACAGTATAAGGATGCATGTATTTAATCAATTTAAATTAATATATCAGACAATTATATGAGATAATTTGTGTACATTTGTAACTTTGCATTTATATATAAATGTACATGCACATAGACCTATACTGTATACAACTTTTTACTGTTGCAGTGTACTTACCTGGTAATATATATGTGAATGAGATAATACTTTGGTGTACTTATCAGTTTCGTTTTGAAGAATAGAAATTTCCAGTAAACATTACTTATTTATGATTTGAGATTTGATTCTGTTCACATTCAAAGTTGTCTACAAATATTTTACACTGTATAGTGACACTATATTTTAATTTTAACTAATTTACCAGTACACATATTTGATTATTTTATTCTTGTCTAAAAGTGTTGTTTTTCAAAGAAATAGAATTCGCGTTTATACACTTTCTGGCTAACCTTAGCACATAGTGCCCATTCCTTGGATTTGTATATGTGGACATAGGACTGTCAGAGTTAATATCTGGATATTTGTGTGGTGTGTTGGATTGTGTTACCTTGTCATGAAGGGAAACGCTACTCCCTGAGCGATATAGGGTCGTCATGGCCCTAATGTTTGTGAATTGTGATATTTTGTAACCATGACAGCCAAATTTTAGAGAATATTCATGTAAGATGTTTTGCTCAAAGATTTACAAAACTTAACACCTGACCAGTTTTTTTCAGAGCAAACTGTACCATAAGTTTAGCTTAAAGTCCCAGGACCATATTGACAAGTAGTTCTCATTTTACCAAGAACGTTGTCTTACCGGGGGAAATGACTTATTTGTATAAAAAAAAAACATTCATAACTTTACTTTTTAAATCATAGAACAGTATTTTTTTCAGTGATATTGCAAAATATAAAAAAGACATGAATACAAAAGAATTGAATGTGTCAACAATGTTTTAGAGTAAATAGAACATGGTTCTATCACTATTCTATCAGTATATACTTATTTTATAATATCGGTAGATTCAAAAAGATCCTGGGACTTTAATACAAGCTGTTCAATTATAGCATTCATATTCAGTTATTAAACAATTTGCTAATAATTGTTTCTCATGTTGAAAAAAAAGAGCTGTCCCTCACAAGTGACGAATGCCCCCGAAAGAGGTGTTTCACAGTATGTGTCCTCTCCATGTGCTCAAATTATGTGCTATGTAATTTTAAAATCCTACCATGCATGACAGAGTTACCATGCATACAGTATTCCATTACTTTTAAACACTAAGTGTGACCTTGAGCTTTGACATAGGGACATGGGTCTTGCACGTGACACATCAGCCTGATGTGCTGAACATTCGTGCCAAGTAATTTTTAAATCAATCAATGCATGACAAAGTTATAGCCAGGAAACAAATGTATGCATATAAACAGGATACCATTACCTGAAAACTCTAAGTTTGACCTTGAACTTTGAGGTAGGGACGTGGGTCTTGCACGCGACACGTCGTCTTGATGTGCTAGACGTTTTTGCCAAGCTATTTTAAAATCCTTCAATGCATGCCAAAGTTACAGACCGGACACATACATATGTGTTTATATATGCATTTATAGAGGATTCCATTACCTTCAAACTTTAAGTGTGACCTTGTCCTTTGATGTAAAGTTGTGAGTCTTGCACGCGACACGTCGTATTGATGTGCTCGACATTTGTGCCAAGTTATTTTAAAATCCTTCAATGCATGACAAAGCTACAGTCCGGACACGAATTTTAAGTGGGGACGCACAGACGGTCAGACGGACGGACAGACGAACAGACGGTCAGACGGACGGTGCGATTTTAATATGCCACCGTTCGGGGGCATAATAATTACTGGTGCATTCGTATATTTTTTATTAAAAATCTAAAACACATGTAAGTCTAATTATCGATATAATTGTTTCTTACATATTAGTGCAGCAGATGAAAATAACATTAAATATATTAAAAAGATTGTGACTTGTTTTCTCATTACTTAAAACTGGTCCACTATTCCAAAACGCCTAACAAGTAATATGGCTGGACACAAAAATGATCATTTTAATGTAGACTGGAAAAAGCCAATCAATAAACCTCTAATAGAACTGTATTCCTACATCATTTCAAGGAATCTTGGCTTTTATAAGGCAAATACGCTGACATTCCCTATTTACGTGGTTCATTGGTTTCTTCTGTTCGTTCTTGAACGTTATTGAATCATCCATCAAATTGATATAGAAATGTATATAGCACCAAATATAACACTAATAATGCATTTGGTACGGGAAATAATTAGATTAAACAAAATCGAAGTGGGTGGGGTAAAAATATCTGTTCTATTTTAATCGATTACAAAATGCGACACACATTTTGGTATAGACTTACTCTCCCGAAATTCACGATCCTTCCCAAAGTTGTAGATGGTAAGAAATTTTAAATTTAGTCGATGCAATATAAAGAAATCCCCAAGATATTATGTATGCCGATTTTAAAGTATTTCCTTAATTTAAGCATAAAATCACTGCATTTTCGAACGCCCGTACCGAAAAAAAAGCACGGAGACATATCATTTTTTTAAATATTTTTATGTCCTTCTAGGTCTTAAAGTTAAGCAAAAAAGAATTTAAACAATTTATCGGTTAATTTTTGTATGGCAAACAATTTAGAATTGTCTACAATTCGTGTTGATTTAGAAGTGGGTGGGGTAATTTTATATGCTTTAATTTCCTTTATGACGATGATGAATTGGTCGGTAATGTCTTTACTTCAAAGATACATTTCAGCCAGTTACACATCTGATAAGCAGTATGAAATTTAGTGTTTCGAGGAGCGAAAAAAAAAAGAAACAGACATGACTTTCGATTTTTCGATTTTCTTTTTAAACCTTTTAAACTAAGAAAACATACTACATTTATAAATGACTGATGCGCGAAATCAAGGAGGGTGACCTATCTTTTTCTTTGCAGTTTTTTATTCGGAGCTGAATAAGGTTGATATATAGCGAGTTTAAAGCAAATCTATCGAGTATTGTTTTCCCAAGCATACCACCTTAACAGCTTGATTTGTTGCTTGTTTACCACGGGTAAAACACGTATAAAATGTCAGCGAGATAACTGCGAGCAAACATTCTTTTATTTTTAATATAGATATATATCTTTAATTCCTTCACATCAGGGAGAGCACACTTAACCCACTATATACATAACATATATTGCATCACTATATACATAGGCAATACTAAAAATAGACGCACTAACATACCAGTACAGATACGATGACAGAATGTGTTCATAAATTTAATAAAACAAACGAAATAAAACGCTTGCCAGTACATGTACATTGACAAAAATATTAGATAAAGTAATAAATTACAATAAAAGTAAAATAGAATTCTCTCCTCTATTGTTTCTTCGCAATGTTTGCTGGAGGCTATAGTTCCACAAAACAATTGTATGTAAGTAAACTGAGAAGAAATAACTCTTAAAGGATAATAAGAGCATTATACGGATGCTTGTCGAAACAAAGTACAAGCACTGTGTAAAGAAAGTTGGTAGAGAGATTTACATAATAACAAGAATATGCGTCCTGCAGAAAATACACGACCAATTTATGAGGCTTTGTCTTACTCATGACCAATAATTATACAGGTCAGTAATCTTTTAAAACATTATAAGAATATTAATTTACTGACAATTTTTAAACAGTAAAGGATATTGTTTTCGTCAAGAAAATTGGACGTACCAGAAAGTGAATGTATCAGCTGGTCTCTAGTTGACATATGAATCAGTACAATATGACATTTGTTCCTAACAGCTGAGATAGACTATTCCAAAGTTGATCTCTACCTACCGACACAATTGTATCAAATGAATTACAATATTATCTGTTATATTCTGACACTTTCTACATATTGTGCTATACGACTTTGAGAAAAGAGCACCTGTGATTTTAGCAAGAACTTATTTCTCAGCCAGTCACGAATTCTATAGCACAGCGACCAGTGCCGACATCATGAAAATGCATTATATGGTTGAATTATATAAAATCCTTTCACTGACTCTGTATTTTCCATTCGCCGGCACAGTTCGTGCTGGTGAACACTAGTATTTATAATATTCTTCCAGGTTGATTTTGTCGGAAAGCTTCCGGTTTCGATATCAATCATTAGCACAGACAATACATTACATTTCTGCATACTCTGAAGATATCTGCCACATATCTGCTGGGCTATTAAGACATGTCATCAAGCGATTTACAAATACTTGTTTTATCAAACACTGTGTATTTGAATTTGTCATACGGATATGTTTTTTGTCTATTTTGCACCTTTGTTACTCTGGGCTTTGAATGATATCATTGTAGGACTAAATTAAATGCTTACAATCTCATTGTATTATGGGATGGGCCTTCATACGAGCAAAATAATCTATTAAAGATAAACTGCTTTGTGCAAGACGGCGGAGCTTAAAACTGTACTCTAAAATAGAGCTTAGTTTCAAAAGAATAGTGCATGCATAGGAAATTGCCTATAATAAAAATAAGATAATTAACTGTTTCATCGAACAATTAAGATATCTGGTTATTGAAGTGTTACAATACGGCCTGTAAACACTGGATCTACCTCGTTTTTGAGATGAGGTGAAAATAGAGCCATTGATACTTTTTGAGTAGGCGTTAATGACTGAAACAGGACGATACATATAGGTGAGTAGATTTCATACTCTGTGTAACAGAAATTTTAAAGCTTTTATTGAAAAAAGGACAATATGTTTTTAAACAGTGACAATTATTGGGCTTCCGATTATCTGGGTCGATTTTCAGAATATACGTTTGCCCTCACGAGGAAACTAAGATTTCTGCTTTCTCAAAATGAAGTTGACAGTTGGGTATGTTTCAGCTGGAATACATGCAAAGTGGACAGTTCACAGAAACCACGCTAGTTTGGTAGAAAGCCTGTTTAGTTACAATGTAAACTATTTGGTTGTTGACGGTGACCACCAATACATTCACCCATTTTTTCAATAAGAGGCTTAGTCAGTGTACAGGACTGGATTTGAAGCAAATTCTCATTTACTTATATAAAGATTAAAGCCCCTTTTGCATAAAATCAGGCGGAATGTATGTCTTAATGTCAAGTTTTGTTTTGAATTGGCGTGATATAAAAACTTTTAAAAGTTCTCACGTAAAGTAACAGGTATATTCTGCAAATCGACCAAGATAATCGAAAAGCATAAGCATCAATGTGTGGCACTATACTTCCCTTTTTCAGATAAAAGCTTTAAATATGTAACAGAGAGTATGATTTCCACTTAATGTCTTACTTGTTTACAGTTCCCGTCCTGTGTTGGTCTTAAGCACCAACTTATCTTTAGGCGCAGCTGTACTAAGCTCGCTTTTGAAAGGAAGTTGGTATTGTTTTCAACCGCAAATGAACTGACTAATATGTTTAACATTTTTTGAATTGAATATTCAACTATGTAAGGAACGGTTTAATTGGCTTCTTGTATTAACTAACCTACAAAACGAAATGGAGCAAGTGTAAACATGCTCTACATCCTAAACTTTGAAGCGAAATATAACCTGAAGGTATATGAGTCTTCGCTGTACAACATCACCAATCCGCATAAGTTCTTTCATCTTCCAACCAGAATCTACGGTCTTTGATTCGCTGTGTAATTGGTATGTTTGATTGTTCATTGACCTTTTACTGAAATCAAATTTACTATACAAAGCAAATGACTCCTGGCTGACAATTATCCCATTGTAGCTTTTTCTTGTTGTCGTTGACTTCTTGTAGACGTTCAACGCTTGTTTTAATTAATCTTATTTCAGTTGTTATTAAAGGCGGGTAGTTTACATAAAAAATATCGCTCGTTCCTGGAAAGAACCAGTACTAGAGCCCGATCCTTTGTATGAAATTGCTAACTTTTTCACAGTAGCAGGGATTGAACTCATGACCCTCAATCATTAAGAGGATACAGTGATTTCAGGTCAGCAATTCAAACCGCCCGACCACGTAGGCGGACCTTAAAAGGTAAAAGTGATAAAAGTGTGCTTACGCTTAGAGTTGCCTACTATATGCTCGATACATAGATTTTAGATGTATAGTTAATTCAATGATTATGTGATACATTGTAACGGGACTGCATAAAATAAAGATTAACTCACGTCTCATCTTTTGGGGATATGAACCCTTTATTGAAGCGAGGTTTAAGATCAAACAAAAGCATGATCAACATTGTCGCGACCATTAGCCTAATTGTCCATTTGTAGTTCCTCATCCTGTAAATAAATGTGTATGAACGAAAACAGATGCTAACAGGTGATCGAAAAAGATCGCTCACTTGACTACCAGTGCACTTACCTACGAAAGTTAATTGTTGCTAAATGTTGACCCAGCTGGATAAGCATCGTTCCTACCAAATAACGTTCCTCAACTTCCCCGTCCGGGTCTAAACACGTCTTAAATCGAGCAAACAAGAGCCCGATAGTTTCCTCATATATCAGAACATATTTTTTGATCTAAATCAATTTTTTAGTATTTAGTAGTTTCAGGATAAGTAAACTTCGTATGTAGCGAACTCACTGAGTCCATTTAAATAGTTAGGTATATCCGACGTATGCTATATCCATATAGAAATGAAGACAATCTAAGTACTAAATACACCAAAAGGCGGTCGTGTTTCATGTTTTAAAGTGGGTTGCCTGTTCTTTAAAGTGAAAAACATTGTATAGCAGAATTCTAATGTCAGGGGTAATATAAGGCCGGCGGTTTTCATTTAAAAATACTAAATCAATGTTATGTTCGGCAAATAATCTACAAAGTATTTAATTGATGGGCTGACGGCTTTGTCCAAGGTACATATAAACAAAGACGTTTAGTTCGATTTTATTTTTACTCATCTATACTACTAGCAACAAGGTGTAGAGACAGAAGTTTCTTTATAACTGAGTTGTGGCACATTCAATCATTTTAAACTATAACATAGTTCTGAATATATATAGAAATCAATTCATTTACAATCACAAAAGTAAATGGTAATTTAATAACAACCATCTGTGGGTTCATATGTATCATCAACTTATCAATACATAAACCATCGTCGCATAAACCATTAGCACATACAACATGGGCTCTGCAATTATACAAAACAGAACATAATCTATGACGGACCGACTTACGGTGCACTCTCATAATAATGTACTGGGACTCTTCAATTTATAGCATAGCTTTAACTGTTTAAGTCTCTACTAACTCTATTTATACAGGAGTTTCTTAATTAACTAAATATTACAAATATCACATATATTATTATGTAGACACTTAATGGAATAAAAAACATAGTAATCAGTCAACATAGTGGTCACGATTAACAGGTTCAAGTGTAACACAGGCTTTCAACCTAACAAACCAATAGGAAATGGCAACACTAACAGATATATGGCATGTCTGCCCTTAACACCAGGGTATTACCAAAACTGCTCCCTACATGGCTCCACACTGGCTTACTCCACATTGGCTCATTCCACACTGGCTCATTGTAATTTTAAATGCTGTAAACTATGCAATCATCCAAGTGTCAAATTATAAATATAAAACGCAGACTAAACCTGACTATTTATTCTCAGATAAAGTAAAGGTCAAACTAAACACGTAAACTGCACATTATCAAACTTATTCGTTACTTTAATACACTGCTATGATTTATCTGCAATATTCTTCATAACAAAATGATAGGCCTGAAACAGGAGGCAACATAGTAACACACATTTTATTTATGTCCATATTTTCAATTGTCAATAAGAGCAAATAAACAAAAGAAAATCAGTTAACTGTATTGTTCCTCTCCCACTCCTACAAATTATGTCCCTACAATTTAAATAGATAAAAAATGCAATTTCTTCGAGGGATAATTTAAGTTCATTAAGTATGCATGTAGACATTACAGATATATTATGTACGAACAATACTGATACCTAGTTTTAATTCAATATAACTATGTATTACGTTTCACAGAGCACAAATTATAATTCACTTAATAATTGCCTCTAATATCCTTTTTGTCACATCTTGATTCAACTGATCAAAAACTCCAAAACTCAACACTATTCCCATTGTATTTAACATGTTGTCAACTGGTCTATCAGAATTGATGGAACTGCGCATGCGTAGTAGTCAGGCGGACTTTCAAAATTCTTTGAAAAATTATTCCGAATCGTTACTCGCAGCAATATCTAGCGTTATTTTGTAAACTTTTCAGGTTCCATCCAACTACTTAAACATTCATCAATAGAAATCCAGAGCCCAACAGACAAGATCGGCTCCAACCACACGGTTTTCCTTCGTGCATCATTTACAAGAGGAACTTTCTACTGGAGCACCGGCTGCGCACATATCGCGCGAGGCAAAATTCATATGTTCACCGGCGAATTGTAAACATCCGGCACACGTCCCACCCTCTTTTTCAACAAAAAACAGCTATTGGTGCATGACCATTAACTCGTCTTAAACATTCAGTTAATCGCTAAACTACATGGTAAAAACTATGCTGATCTCTAGCCCCGACTTTCTACCTTTGGTTTTAGCAATCGTTGCCACATTAAATAGTACACTCAACCATGTATCTGAAACCATCCTAGGGATTGCTGATAGGGACTCCTCCGTATTGGAGACTACCATATATTCCAGTTTGTGCAAGACAGACCCCATTCCCTCACTCCATGCAGTGCAATCTTTATGCGGCTGGGGTATCTTCTTCAAACGAAAACAACACCTTCGTTACCCCAGCGTTCTACTAATCCTACGATCACCTGACACCAAACTGAACCCTGGACCAACACAGCGCAAGCTGAAGTTCCCACGCGGCGTTTGTGAGAAAGGCTGTTAGTAGAATCAGAAGGTTATCTCCTGTGATGAATGTGAAACATGGTACCACACCAAGTGTATACAGATGAATGATGCTGTCTTCCTGCCTGTCACTAAATCTGACAACGATATGAGCTTTACATGTTTTTCTTGTGGAATCCCTTCTCCTCAAGCCAATTTGACTCGGTCTACGTCCATCAGAATTACACAGATTAACCAAGCCCAGGTACCAGCCTTCACTCGTTTATCCGCAGTGACATCTCAGATCGTGACAGCGTATCCAGCGTCAACATACCAGACATATCCAGTATTTCCAGGTCAACTCACAACACTTCTAATACATAAAATTCCCACAGTCATGCTCAAGTCCTCGAAATAAATTCAAGCACAAACTACGTACCATCAACATCAGACTAGCCAGCATAAATATGTCTCCAGCTCCAAAAAGAAAGCAAGCTTCTTGAACTTTCTCGAATCTGTCAACTGCGATATCATATGTGGCTGTGAAACGTGGCTAAACCCAATAATCTTACAGTTCTTCCAACTAACAGCAACTACACCATTCACCGTAAGGATGGACCCTGACGGCTATGGGGGAGCATCATTCTTATAAAGGACAACATTGTCATTGAACCAGTTGAAATCAACACTCGATGTGACATCCTATTTCAGAAAATTGAATGCATCAAAAAAGATACCCATATCATCGGCTCAGCTTACAGACCAACTAATAATGATGAAGAATATTCAAAACATATATTCTAAGCCATCTCACACATCTGCAACAAATTTAAGAACGCTACTATTTGGATTGCGGGTGACTTCAATCTACCAGATATTAACTGGTCAAACAACTCCATTAATGGACACCAGTACAGAAAGGCCATACACGAACAATTTCCTCTCCTACAACCTGAACTAGGCCTCACACAACTCGTTGACTTCCCAACTAGAAACATTATACTTGACCTTTTCCTCACCAATCGACCACAACTTGTCAACCGTTGCACAGTAACCCCGGGATAAGCGACCATCATGCCATATTTGTTGACACCAATAACGGCAGAATAACCCGCCAGTGTACAAACTCATGTTTTCTACACATAACTCATTACGTCATATACATCTGAGTAAACCCATGACGGATCATGTGATAACAAAATTGAAGACAAATAATAGAGAAAAAACGGTCAACACGGTAATAGGAATGGGACAAAAAATAGGTGTAAGACTACTAAAATTGAATTCAGATTAAACTGACCCTGTTACATATGAAATCTGTTTTACGTGCATATAGCTATTTGTTGATTTTAGAATACATCGGAAAAGTATGCATACCTCCGCGATTATTTAATTAGGATACGTGAGAGATATGGCTACATTAAAACTATTTTGTCAGGAAACGACAAACTGAACTACCATGCTTTCATCATTTAGACAGGATTGTACTTGTCACCACGAAAGCAAAGATACAATATGGGACTACATTGTGTAAAATATGCCGCTTGGTGTCTCTGGTGACAGGGTTCCCGCCATTTTTTCTCACTTTATTAGAATTAATAATTGGGCTAAGAAAATGTGTTCCTTATATCAGGAAGTTCACTATATCCGGAGATTTGAAAAGCAACTTCTGACTTGATGACTTGAAATGTAGGTATCATGAATATTTCTTTAATTTAGTGTTATTTGATACCGTGTCAGCGAAAAGAAGGGTGATTGTGAATTTCACGAATTCTGGTGCGCGACAATGTCTGTATGTTGCACTGAAATAACTTGGAAGCGGCGTATTCGTTCAAGAAAATATAAATCCCTTTCGCGCAAAGGCAGTAAAACGCACAACAAAAAACCTTACAAAACTTGGATTCTGGCTGCAAGGTCTACGCATTACTCCCTTCAAGTACCAACGTATTCACAGGCGTCACGGAACCTGGTAAACATGTCCATATCAAGAGCTTGAACACTATTCAAGCAATAAAAGATGGGAAAATCTAAACAATTTTGTCTTAGATTCGACAGTGTATAACACAACGTGACCAAATTATTTACATTTTAAAAACTGCACTACTGTCATCAGTTTCCGATGTGCTTATTGTCAATTACATAGTGTGCTCTCATTTTAATCACTGGTTAAACCTCATACGCCAATTTCTATCATCGAGTTGTTGGAATATATTTTCCACGGTTATCATTCTGAGTGAAGACTAGTTCCTAGTCCGCAGTTTGCGATTCGAATTGCGAATTGCAAACTGAAGACTTGCTCCTAGTTTGTGGTTCAAATTTCGATTTGCAAACCACTGACCAGTTTGCTATTCGAATAAGCGAAATCTAGTTGTCAGTTCGCAGTTAGCGGTTTGTATTGCGATATAATATATTCTTTTATAGTAAAAGTTATTACATAAAATAGTATTTTTATATGGTATGCTGGCGTTTGTGCACATGCGCCAAATGCCTGAAATCGTTCAAGTCGTAAACAGTAAATCAGTTTAAAAACATAAAAACAAAATCTGTCCCCTGTATTTACATCGTATGAATAAAGATATTTAAATTTATTTTGACAGTATCCATGCAAGTTATGTGTCGTAGAATGTGAAAATTCTATCTATTGAGGTAATGACGTAACGTCACAATCACGCTATAAAGAGCACAGAAATAAATCCAGTTTACACGTTACCCATATTATCTGACTTCATTAACATTATGGAAGTATTTCTATGATGTCAAGACAACTGCATCTCATCCCATTCACTCGTTGAATGATAAGAGGGTAAGTACGGAATTTAGACAAATTATGTGTGCTATATAGGATTCAAACAATGAAGAATTCGTTTTATAAACGGACACTTTACGACCTCACGACTAAAAACGGGACATGTAAATTAACTTGCACTTGGCAACTATTTGCCTTTAACATGTTTAAATTAAAGTTAAAAGCCAAATATGAGCTCTGCAAGTGAAAAGTCTCTATACAATGTTACAATAGAAATAATCAACCTAGCACATATATTCTAGACCACGTGGTCACCAAAAGTCGCTAAAATCTACTACAAAATACAACTTGTGTCTATATATAGAGCAGTTCTTTCCAATGTCAATGTATTAAGCAGACATTCAAGGTATTTCACACCTTTCTTTGCACATTAAAAAAAGATAGTGTTTTTAATTTAATGTTCAACGAGATTTATTACTATTATGTATGATACATGTATCATGTAAGATATATTTTCATTCAATATGTTAAGTATTGTCTCTTATTTATAACATTATTATGTATTATTATTATAATGATATTAGTATGAATCTTCAACTGTCCTTACTTAATATATTTATCTATATTTTATTTATACATTTTTCAAGAAAACAAATGTTTTACCTGACATATTGGGGCAATTCCCCTGGTGAACAATGGAGTTGTTAGTGACGTCCATTATTCATAGAATAATCTATGGCGGAGCAGGGCTTTTGAGTGATAATCGCCCCGTTAATGGATTAATTGCCAGCGGGCTTTAGCCCGAGGGCAATTATTGCATACCGGGGCGATTATCACTCAAAAGCCCTGCTCTGCCATGTATTTTTCTGTATAATACATATGTGTTTCCAATTTGTCATTTTTTCCACTAGAATCAAATTGACTTGCCTAAATCATGGCTTAAAAGTGGGTTATCAATAAAGGCCATGCTCATTCAACTTAAATGCATGTATAATATCTAGTAAGATATGTGCTCTTAGCTATATATTGATATATATTTTATGTCTGTTTGTTTTCAACTGTCGTAAGTCGATCTGGCTTGGCACTACATAAAGCAGAAACATATACCTCTGAAAACGGAATTCAAATATTAACAATATATCATTTTTATTCGACAATATCTTTTTTACGTCGCTCTTTGATTTCATCATTGTAGATTTATATCTTACTTTCTTTGAATGGAATGGGTTACCATCTTCAATAACTAAAATTTCACAGCC